>OX465096.1:63775093-63780093 GCA_949987625.1 Chalcis sispes | reverse complement strand
TTTTTTGTCTTTCTTTTACTTTCTTCCACATGTAGACTATTTTCGACGCGATTGTTGGAACTCTTTCGATCTGTTTTGTGTCGGATAAAGATTAGTATCGCAAAGCGTATAGTATGAATAATTGGTCATACTATCGCTACTAATAATTTAAAAAATATTGAAGAAAAACGAAAGTTTATGCTATTGTCGTAGTGTAAGTCCAGCTTTTAATATAAAGTATTTAAGTCAATTAAAAAAAAAAAAAAAAAAAAAAAAAAAAAAAAAAAAAAAAAGCGACCGTTCAATATTTCTAATGTCTGTATATCGTTGATCGCCCGAAGGTAATTTATTTTACGATAACGTATCGATCGTTGTTATGGAGTCTGTTTTCTCAATTTCTATATTTTACATTAAGTGACTTTGCACCGTTGTTTATTTTATTTCTCAGTTCTCCATTTGGCTCGGAGTCATCTATTTGGGTTTTTTTTTTTTTTTTTTTTTTTTAATCTTTCAAAAACGAGGCTTCTTCGCGATTTTTTTTTTTATTTTTTTATTTTATTTTATTTGTTTTTTTGATATTTATTGTACACTACATAAATAACTATATACTCTGTAGTAGACAGAAGCCTCGGACAAAGTGTTTGCGCGCAAATGCAACGATCAATACGTTTATAAAATACTACACGAGATGAGATTAATTTTATATAAAAGTCCAATCAGATAATAGATATACAATCCTCCGTCGAACCTCCGTTATTATAGAAAAATACTGTAAAGTTAAAAGTATTTCTCTTCTGACATCAATTTTCTTTTTTATTTACAATTTTTTTCTATAAACTGTTTTTTTTTCTTTTATTATTATTATTATTATTATTATTATTATTATTATTATTATTATTATTATTATTATTATTATTATTATTATTATTATTATTATTATTATTATTATTTTTTAATGTATACGTCGCGAATCGGACTTTTATAAAAACGAGATCGAGTATATAAAGTAGTTTCATTGATATAAAGCGCGAGTGAATTGAGTGATCGAGCGCGAAAACAGTCTACCGGTGGGATTATTAATTTTAAAAGCGCCTCAAGTTGTATGTATAATAATAAGTATTATCGTGAGTTTACAATTCCGCAATGTGTACCTAACTTTATAGCTTACGGATTACCAGAATACAGAAACACCGATGTACGTTTACGGCAAGTTTATGCTCGTCACACCATGTCATGTAAAAATAAATTCAAAGCTGATCCTCGTCGATTATTATTATTATTATTATTATTTCATTCTCGTTAAACTATTTTTTGTCAATTTCTTCATCCTCATTATTTCTGCTTATTTATTTTTATTATTTTTGTTTTTTTTTTTGTTTTTTTTTTTTTTGTTTTTTTTTGTTTTGTTTTTTTATTTCTCGCCTTAAAATGTTAACGGTATTATTATTTACTCTTAAGTCGACTTACTTGTTTTTTTTTTCTCTCTCTCTCTCTCTTTCTCGCTCCCTCGCTCAATCTTTTTTTCGCTCATTTATACGCTTTTTTATCTACGCATACGCAACAATCATTAGCTCACTCTCGCGCACTTACATTTTTATCAAGAATGTACGCTAGTCGGTTGTAGCAAAAACTTTTTTTGGATAAAATAGTTGTTTTGTTTACTTTTTGTTTTATTTCTCTTTCTTCCTCTGTTTAACCCATATACTGTCGATTATACTTTGTATAATTTATTATAATATTATCTTTATTTTTTTTTTTTTTTTGTTTTTTTTTGTTTTTGTTTTTTTTTTTTTTGTCCATAGTGTAGGTAGCGGTATTTTCGGTATTTTTTTTTTTTCTTTTATTTTTTTTTTTTTTTTTTTTGTTATTCTTGCATTAAACGCTAGTTTGGTATAATATATATTTAAAATCTACGTTATTCATTATTAATTTAATTTTTTTCCTTTAACTTTTCGTTTATTTTTATCCTTAAAAAGCTTACACTGTAGTGATATTATCGATTGATACTCAGGAAAGTTACCCGAACAATATCGGTGTGATTTATCGAGTGTGTATGCATCTGTCGCGTGTGTCTATATATTTATACGTAAGAGGCGAAGTAACCCCGCCGTGTGGAAATCTAATAATACATGTATATAAACAATTGTTTGATTTTAGGACTTGGAGCTCCTATGCTTTATTTTATAATTTTCATTGTGAAATAAAACGATTTACCGATAAATTTTAAAACGATCGACGCGTCGAATTGTCTTATTGATCGATATTTTAATAAATACCGATCTATCGATTACTATAAGCTATCATATTATACGTAATTTTCTACTCGTCTAGTATGAAACTTTATTTCCACACAGCACAGTCAAGTTTTTTTCAAAACTACATCTTCGCCTTAAAAGCTATTTCGCATTTACTGGAGCGCGTGGACGTGTCTCGTTTTTTTTTTTTTTTTTTTTTTTTTTTTTTTTTTTTTTTTTTTTTTTTTTAAACCAGTGAAACAAACTTTTTTTTTTTTCGCGCGACGTAAAAGTTATTCATAATATTTTAAAAAGCTGTATCAACGAAAAATTTATTTTTACAAGAGTTATACAGTTTCTCGTCTTAATACAAGTGCCACTTTATGTCTTGAGTTTCTTTTTTATTTTAAACAAGAGTGTCATACTTTTTAGATTTTTTGTCGTTTGCGAATTGATTGTTCTATCCGTGTTTGTTTATTTATGGCAAGCAGCTCGAATAAATTAACGCAATGAAAATAGTTCAAAGTATTAGATCCGAACTTTTCATTATTTTTTAAGTAAATTAATATTGTTAAAAAAAAAAAAAAAAAGTTTAATTATTATGTTAATCGGTTGAAAAATAAGAATCGTTAAAAATTGTTTTTTTTGACTTGAAACATAACTCGAGTTTATAATTCGTCGTAATAGGGGCTCACATATTTCTTTATGTTAATTCCTGTACGTTGGCCGTTTCACTAAATCACACCCTCGATCGATAAATAGCCTCGATTTCGCGCCACTAGAGTCCATTTTTCTGAAGGAGTCGGAAAATCACCGATTTTATCTGGCCAATTGAGCGTCGACTTTTTCGATCGATGTTATTTCTTTTTTTTTTTTTTTTTTGTCTCCGTTTTATCTGAATCTTTTCTTCGGTACTTTTTTTTCCTTTGAGCGTTGAAGTTTTCTTTCCTAAATGTATATTTGTTGCATCTTTTTTTTTTTTTTTTTCGTTGCATCAAATTTTTTTTTCGTCAGATTTTTTTTTTTCGATAAATTTAGTCACCGATTTGATGATTCTTAATTTGTTATTTAATGCAAACGAGATTATTTTTATTATTTAAAGAATAAATAATAATTTCATGTTTAAATGCCGCTATCGCTTAAGGAAAAATACTACTGAATCGCGAGAAATTATTGGAAAAATAATTATTTAAATTTTCAAATAAAATATTTATAAGAAAAATTGAAAAGCAGTTAAATGTATCATGTTCATCACGCATACCCAATTCTATCGAGTAAGTATGATTTTGTTTGGTTAAAAATAAACTTTACCAAAATTTTCAACGAAATATGTTGTCCTTTATTAAAAATTTCATTTACAGCCTTTCTTCTACATGGTTCTTTTCCGTTCAACAAAAAAATTCGTATATGCTTCATTCGGATAAAATATATTTTATGATGTATACAAAAGATTTAGTTCGCATGCAAAAAATATGAGTATGGGTTAGTTAAAAATATGAGTTAGTTTTATTATTATTATTATTATTTTTTTTCTTTTTTTTTTTCGGATTATATAATGAAGTACAACATATCCCAGCACAAATTTTGTATTTAAATCGTTAAAAACCATTGACTGGCCGATGAGATTACCGTTAAGTGTACAATTTATCAGACAGCTTTCCAGTTTTTAAACGGTAAATTCATCACTGGGAAATTTATTCAGTTATACATTCTCGCATCAGTAGCATTTTTCAGTAAGGCTTAAATATTTCCTTCACTCTTGCCTCGTGACTTTCTTTTTTTTCACATTTCCTAAATCCGGCATATTCCTAGCTAAAAAGTTCATCGCTACGCTCGTTAGAAATTTAATTCTCTAAAAATGACAAGAATATATGCGCATTGTATGTATTTTTTTTTTTTTTTTTTTTATTTTTTTTTATTTTTTTTTTTTTTTTATGTACTGCATACTTTACGTACTGTGATTTTTTCTTTCATTTTTATTTTTAAGTATTAAATTACTGTTTAATTATCATTCGAATTCTTCCTTTATTTATATCGTTATCTTATAAAGTATCGTTTATTTAGCGTTTATATCGTTAATGTTGTAAGTGCAATCGAGTATCAATATAATTTTTTAATCAATCAACTATATAAGCATTGCCAACCCAATTGAAATATACCTGCGATTCCCGCATTCTCTTCTTCCATTGTATTTTTTTTTATTTATTTATTTTTTTTTCTTTTATTTTTTTTTTTCAAGGCTGCGAATGTGAAATGAAACGGAAAGTCAGCTTTTCTTACTTTTAGTGGCGAAAGTACATTTACATTTAATAAAAAAATATATAGCTGGTTATTATAACGCGTTGTTCGACTTCGATTGAATCTGTCGAGATTGGCACTTTATTAAAATACAATCGTTTGCAAAAAACTTTGATATTTTTATTTTATGGTTTTTGAAGTGAATTTTATTTCTTTCTTTTTTTTCTGTTTTTTTTTTTTTTTTTTTTCATGCGAAGTTAGAATACTTAATCGAAGAAGGCAGTATTTTAACTTTGTCAGATTAATTAAATGTAATCAAACAATTCAAGCGATCTTGTTTATCATTATTAAAGTTTAAAAAGATCAATCGTTCCAATATCATAATTCGTATTGAAAAAAGAAAATATGAACTTCCCGTTTACTTTCACTGCCTGTTAATCTTCTCGCTGTTGCGCTTATCGTTTGCTGCTCGATTATCGAATTTTTCTCCTCACTTATTTTTGTAATAAACGTTTCATTAAAAAACGTTGCGTGTATTCTCGCTTGTTC
>OX465096.1:63745093-63770093 GCA_949987625.1 Chalcis sispes | reverse complement strand
TGGGCCTCTTCAGTTGAACTTTTAACCGTTTCATTCCTATTTGGAAGCCGTTCATTGCCTGGATCGCCGCCTGCGCGCATGCCTGATTGTCGAACGACACGAAACCTAAAAATTTTTTATTTTTAACGTTAACGTTTACGTTTATCGTTTTATTACGTTATTAACGTTACTTCATCAATGTCTCTTTGGTAATTTCTGTTTTTCTTTTTTTTTCTTTTTTTTTTCTTGTTTCTTTATTTTTGTTTTCAATTTTTTTCCGCTGTTGAAAAAAAATCTCTCATCTCGTGGAAGTACATAAAGATTTATTAATATTTTGACAATAAGATATAAT
Organism: Chalcis sispes; assembly: GCA_949987625.1. Classification (NCBI taxonomy): domain Eukaryota; kingdom Metazoa; phylum Arthropoda; class Insecta; order Hymenoptera; family Chalcididae; genus Chalcis; species Chalcis sispes. Next base: position 63,769,762 of record OX465096.1, on the reverse strand, counting down.
AATTTTCGGTTTTTCTATATTTGATTCAATAATAATTATTTTCTTTCAATTATATTATATAATAATGTTAACTATTAAAAAAAAATTAAAAATTTAGATATTGATTTAAAAGAAAAAATAAAACTTAATGATTAAATTTCTATCATAAGTATATTAAAACATGATAATTATTATTAAAACGATGATAATTTGTAAATAATGATTTTTTACTTTTTTCTTATATTTTTAAGACCAAGTTCTTTTAAAAAATATGAATTTCAATAAAATTGAAAATTCAATTGCGTTAAATAACGATTACCATAAGAAAGTATTAAATATAAAAAAAAAAAAAAAAAAAAAAAAAAGACAAAAGAAAAAAAAATCAAACTCAGGCATCACGAAAGCGACAAAAAAAAATTCACATGGAAAGATAGAAGAGAAAAAAAAATCTTTTCGCGTAAGTTATATAATCGGTTATAGTGAGGGCGATACCGTTGAAACGATCATTAAAAGAACCGAAATCCAGGAAACTCCGTTTACCGTATCTCGCTAGAATATTCCGACTGAGGCACAAAAATAGCAATTCGATACCACTTTCGTAACTACATATCTCTACTCTCGCCGTTTTGCTAACAATCTTAAAACGAGTACACGTATACATAGCGACTCCTAACCGAACACAGCTAAAGAATGTACATATATATATATATATATATATATATATATATATATATATATATATATATATATATATACACATATACACACTTAGGCGACGATAGGTCTGGCAAAACCGGCAAAAAGTTTTAATAAACGTTTTCGACGAAAGTTCCGTATAGCGTGGCGTCGCCGCAAAAGGCTCGGCGATAACGAAGCATCCGATTTGGGCGAATACGAACCCCACGGTGGGTATATAAAGAGAGAAAGAGAAGACTATCGTATGGCTAAAGCCAATTTCAACTATTATCCTCCTTTTCTCTCCCTCCACTTTACTCGAGATCCAATTTGGTTTCCATACCAATATGGCGTCGAGTCGTCTGTTTAAAGATTCGACATTCTTTTTTATTTTTTTCTTTTTTTTTTTTCTTTTTATTTAACTTTTCTTTCTGTATCTTCTTACGCCATTATCAACTTTGTCCGATTTCGCTGATTTTGCGTTTGTCTTATTATTTCAATTTCCGTATTTTAAAACGAATTGAGTTTCGATTTTTTTTTTTTTTTTTTTTTTTTTTATAATTTGTTTAAAGAATTTTATTTTTTACGAACCGTAAATAGTTAAATTTTATCATCTTCGATAAAAATGACGAAATTCTTATCTTTAAATTTATCAAAATTTCGAAAACATTCGACGATACTTTAAAAAAAATAAATAAATAAATAAAAAAAAATCTCACATCTTTCTCTACAATTTCTTTCTCTAAATCTCGAACCTCTGAAAAAAAAAATGGAAGTTTTCTTTCCCATAAGAACGGAAATATCGTTTCCGGTAACGAGTAAACGAACGCCACTTGCAAAGATCTAAAAGAATTTATGAGGGCTAAACGTAATTTCGCCTTTTTCTTGGAAGAACCGATATCTACACGAGGATATCTCTCTCCGTCTTTCTCTCGAGTACTTATCTCTGTCCCTCGAAAATGGCCGGGCCTATTTGCGATGTGTTTTGAATCGCGCGATTCCTCAATAGGATTTCCGACAGAGATTTCTTCCTCCTTATTTCTTCTCCTTTTTTCTTTTCCGGGCTCTTAATCTCTTAGAACGATCGCACGCTCGATCGGGGGATTGTTATACTCTCTCGAGGTCGCGTGGTATAGGAGAATGGATAAAATGTCGCATTTTTTTTTTACTTCGAACTTCCTTATGTAACGGAATTTTGGTAAGGATTCGTTGTAAAGTGGAAGGAGAAGAAATAAAGACGAGTTTTTTTACTACTGGGATATTTATAGTTTAAGCATACGCGGGAGGAAAGTAATCTTTTAACAAAACGATTTGCTTATGGATTTTTATAATTTTTAAACAAAAAAAAAAGAAAAAAAAAAAAAATTGTATTCTGATAAATAAAACTCGATACAATGATTAAGTTTGATGTAATTACTGATACTAATATATGATTCGAATTTGACATTAGATTTTCGTAACGTTCTCAAAGGAATATAAAATGTTATTTTAGCAATTTGATAAGATGATTTGAAAAAATTAATACTTATAAATTTGTTTCTACAATATGTAGCGATGTTTTGCAAGTATTGTAATTTTAACGAAATTTTATGTGATATTATTTAAGTACTAACATTATTGTTTATTCGTTTTTATTCGATTTATTATTTTTTCTTATTTTTTTTTTCTTTTTTTTTAAATAATTATTAAATAAATATTTATGTGGTGTAAAAAAAAAAAAAGTAAAATAAAAACAAGAAAATTCATCGATTAAACTACCCATAAATCATATAAAATTTAACGACTGTTTGTTATCAAAAAATGTACAAAACATATAATATTTATCTCATAAAACCATTTTGTTGTTCATAAAATCTTAACAATAAATTTTACTTGCACGAATAAATTTTTCAGTTATCTATAAAAACGCGAGCATTAAAACTTAAAAAAAAAAAAAAAAAGAAAAAAAAAAAATACAGTTTGATAATGCTTATCGTGAACGATTTTAATATTATTTAAACGATATGTTGTTTTTAGTAAGTCAATTAAAAATTAATTGCGTTGTGAAATTTTTATGTTTGATTGATAATTTAATATAAATAAAGATATGTAACGATAATAAATCTTTTTCTTCATTAATATAAAAAAAATCCTTATTAAAGTTTAATTATACGCGAAACCCTTCGATAGCGAGACGTTCCGTAAATCAAATTTTTTTTTTTTTTTTTTTTTTTTTTTTTAATTTTATGAATAAGGTAATATAATATTACGACTTGAAATAAAAATAATCAAACAATGACACTCAATATTTCGATCGATCGTACGTTAAAGTAACAAACGAAATTTCGTATATTTTTTTACGAGCTCCTTTACACATGTCTATCTTGAAAAAAAAAAAAAGAGGAAAACGAAGATTAACTTTAATTTTACCGAACCAACTAACACCGAACAACTAAACTAAATAACTAAGTTTTATGACACTTTTAATACAATGATACAAACAAACACTAATTAACATTCAATATAACAACTTCTATTTACACTAATAAATGAACACTCGGGCGTAAAATTCGTCATGAAAAATTAAAAGCAATTAAATGTAAATTAATACACCCATACGTATACTAGTTTTGAATTTAATTTTAATTTCACGATGTGAAAATTGTTCACACGCGAATCGAAAAAAATAACGAATGATCCCGACGCGACCTATCAATGTTCCTCGAAGACGATAATTTATTTTTTTTTTTTTTTTTTTTTCATTCTTTAAAAAGCTCATCGCCTGCGAGCCTTCTCTTTGCGAGTAAAAAATAGTATTACATGTATGTGTGCTTATGTATATGTGTGTGGCATATTCTGGGTTTTTCATTCTACGTAAAAAAGTATAACGAAGAGGATCAAAAAAAAAAAAAAAAAAAAAAAACGAAAGAAAAAAAGAAGTGAAATCTTCTAATTACCAGTTATAGCGCGAGAGCGGATATGATATTAATCAAAGGAGTAAAAAAAAAGCGCGATTTTTTTCTTTCCTTTCTTTATTATTCGCTCTTTGTTCGTGGCTCGCGCCATTTTTAAAGGGTTTCCCGCGCTAACGCCACCTTGGCCGAAATTTTTCGTTCTTGGATTAAACGCGAACTGGCCACGGCTTTTATCGTATGGATATTATTTTTTCTTTTTTCATTATTACTTGTTATTAATTTTTGCTCTTTTTTTTTTTTTTTTTTCTTTTTGTCATTCGCTTCGATTTTTACTTTCAATCGGAATAATGACTGTATCTTCATCTTCGCGAACGTGGATTTCTTTTTATAGTTATATTGTATAAATGTTTATATTATAATTGAAATTTTATGCAATTTTGGTAAAATATTAAATTATTAAAACGATTAAATGGTAAATTTAAGGAATTAATGTATGAACATTTTAAATGTTGCGTAAAGTGGATAAATAAGTGTTTACAAATTTACATGTAGTTACGCGTATAAATTATATCCGATTAAATACGAAGGCTTTTGAATGAATAAAAATAATCGACGGTAAATCAAAATTAGTGGTAACGTTGCGAGGATAGTTGAATTTGAATACTAAATGATAATATTATGTTTCTAGTCTTTTGTTTCATATTAAATATTAACAATGTAATATTTATTTTATAATCAACAAAATAAATTCGATTGCATAAAATAGATATGCATTGTTCTCATATAATCATAAACGTGAAAATCACTATTATATACCAATAGAAGAAATTACTTGAATCAAGAAAAATGTCCTTTTTAAAATGGCTTTCTTTTTTCAAATCATTTGATTTTCTTGAATCAGGGAAGTTAAATCTTGCTTGAAGAAGTTAAAAATTTTTTATCCAAGATCTTAACTATTTAATGAAATTTTTTTTTCCTGGATCGATTACTTTATTTTATTCTTTTCAAACAAGATAAATATACATATATATATATATATATATATATATATATATATATATATATATTTGTCTTAAGAAAAATCTACTCTTCGTTTAAAAGTTGGCTATTTTGCTTCGAGAGAATCGGAAAGTTAAATAAAGTTATTCTCTCATAAATAAAAAAATTATTTATTATTATGAAATGCCATATCTTTATGTAAATTTGCTCTCAAATCATCTCTAATTTAAGAAAAGAAAATCTGCGTCCACCTAGTGGTGATATCTCAAAAAATAAGAATATTAAAAACAAAAGTAGATATTTTTGAGGCAAGTAAAACATTTTCCCTGAGAATGACATTTTTTTTATTTAAAATTATTTTCATTAAATCAAGTTAATTGTTCTATCCGTGTATGGATCGGTATGGGTTTTAAATTTATATTTATAGATTTGAAATTTACGTAGGCATATGCATAAAACTTGATCTTAAAAATATTTTGATTTTTTATAAACATATAAATATAAACTTTAAGGTTTTTCTTTTGAGGAATGTAGAAACAAAGATAGCATTCTCCACTGAAAATACAAACCGAATTTAAACTCAATTGACATAGAGGTTGAGGGATAACTGCGATAAGAAATTTAGAGATTTCTATGTTTGTTTTATGAAGAAAGACATCATCTCTGCTTCTACATCACTCTACCGATACTTTTGTTAAATATTGTATCAATGCTGTTTGTTTCGAGATAAAATTCAATCAAAGTAAATTGTACAAAAAAATTCAAGATTTAAAATAAAAAGAAAAAAACAAAAAAAAAAAAGGTGATAAAATATTTTGCGTAATTTTTTTTAACAAACCTTCCATTATCCATTAACGCATTATCCGTTAATGCATTAAACTATTCAGTCTTAAACGAAAGAAAAAAAAAAAAAAGAAACATATAAAACAATTTCATTCGTTAAAACGAAAATAATCGATAAATCTTCATAATTCTCTTTTACCATAATTCGTAATACCAATGTCAGGGATACAAGGTCCATCCGTCGGTCGGCTTAATCCAAGAGTGGCGCAACCTCGACCGATGAATAACGATGACAAATGCCGTAATTTACTTACCGAAGCATTTGCTCTGGTTGGTGGCGCGGTCGATGAAGACTTTGGAGGAGATAACGTTGCCGAACGGTATGAACATCTGCATGAGCTCCCCGTCGCCGAACTCCTGGGGCAGGTGGTAGATGAAGAGGTTGCAACCTTCGGGTCCTGACATAGGGCATCCTATCATATAAATCAGAGCACATCTAAACATCTAAACTTGAAGTATAATACTCAAGCTATGTAGAGCGAAAATTCCTTTTTTTTTTTAAAAAATCCACTTTTTGAGAAAAAATTTTGATTTCGGTTTTCGATTTTTATTTTTTTTTTTTTTTAATTTTTTAATTTTTTTTTCATTTTCCTTTTTTTCTTCTTTATCGTTTAGTTTTCTTCGACAATAACGTCGCGCGCGGTTATTGCTTACTTTTTATGTTTGCCGCCGATGGCAAACATCAACTCGCGAAATTGTTTGCGAAACAACGACCGGGCCGAAAGAGAATAAATGATTAATGATATGAACGATGAATGTGAGAGTGAGCGAACCGCGTGATTCTCGTTCTGCATTATTTATTTTATTTTATTTTATTTTTTTTTTTTCTTCTTTCCTTGCTGTCTTAGATGGCCTAGATGACTGATGGCTGATACATGAGAACATGATTTTGTGAAGCTGATCACACGATGTGCATGCGTTTGAATTGAAACGATTTATTATTTTTTTCTTTCTTTTTTTCTTTAATTTTTATTCATTATCGTCATTATTATAATAAATTAAATGTTGCATTATGATTTTTCATAAACTTTACTTGATTTTTTTTTTTTTTTTTTTAACATGATGCGTAATACTTTAATTTACTTTGATACTTTGAACGATTGAATAAAAAAAAGAAAATCAAATGATAAAAAGAGTTATTTGAAAATAAAATGAGTGTATTAGTAAAATATGAAGTGTTAAAGAATAAATAAAATTAACTAAATTTAAAGCGTTAAAGTTTTTTTGAATCAAATTAATTTGTTTGATAAAATAAACGAAATACAAGAAGAAAAAAGCATCGAAGATAATTTTAATAAGCAGTTAAACGAACTTATGTACAATTAAATTATTATACAAGTTTTGTAGATTAAGCATTGAACATCATGTAACTATAAGTTGCAAAAATATCAAAGTTCAAATTTAAGAGCTGAAAGCTCGAATAATTTGAAAACATTTATCCTATTATATAAAAAATTTATTTTCTATTCTATAAATCTTTTTTCTTTTTTTTTTTTTTTTTTTAGTCTCATTATCTCAACTGCAGTAAGATCAGCTGGAGCGTCACGACGATTCGTTATGAACTCTCAATTCAGCAAAAAAATTTTAAACGTTGAGTATTTATACTTTCAATGTTATACACACACACACAACAGCGGGATGTCACAAAACACACAACAATGATGGAATGGGAAGAATATAATGGGATGAATTTTTATGATATTATGGCGTTAATGGCAGTGAATAAGTGATAATATGCTTATGTTAAATATAATATATGATAAATAAAAAGAGTATGATAAAATTTTTGTGCGCGTATCGCTGCGATATATATATATATATATATATATATATATATATACACACGATATGATGGAGGTTATGTATGTATGATCCAATAACTGATGGTAAAGGATCGCGTAAATTTAAAAATTTTACGATTACGAAAGCAAAAAAATAATAAATATGATGAAAGTCGCCAGCTTTTCGGATTATTTTACGGTATAGAACGTCGTTATCTTATACAATAATGTATTTATTCATAATAATTATTGATTGAAATTCATGTTACAAATGGGTTATAAAATGATAATAAATAATGTAATAGTAGATAAAATGTGATGAATATCGAACTATATATTTAGTACTGCACTTACAATTTCTTTAGTTTTGTAATTAACGATTCAACAAACAATCATTTATTACTGTATTAGATAAATAATATTATTTTCTACGTAGATCTTAATAAGATAAACATAAAATCAAATAAATATTTTTGTATTCAACGAATTTCAAACGATAAAAATAAACTCAAAAGTATTTATTTGATTTTATTACAATCTAAATAAAAAAGATCAGCGTCAAATAAAAAATGTATCAATGCACTTTCAATCTTTTAATAATTTTCCAACTTTCTAGGAAAAAAAAAAAAAAAAAAAAAAAAAACGACTAATACTCTCATTGTGGTGATTAAACTTTTTAATATTAAGTATATATACATTTATGCATATAATCTATGAATTAGCTTTCGTATTCTCAAAATAAGATTATGAAAACGTTATGAATAATTTCGATGATGTGTTGATTAGTCGATGGCTGAAAGAAAAGGTTTTTTTTAAACGTCTACAACGATTCGCGCCTAATTGAGTAGACGTAACGATAGATATATGCGAAAATTCAGAGATTTAACGTTGATTTTTTAACTTTAAATTTATACGATTCAAATTTATTGGTTTTTTAGATTTGAATTTTTATGATTCAACGTACTTAAACATATTTCACGATTTTTAACTTGATTTACTCGCAATGTAAATAAATTCTCAATATTTATAAACACAATTTAATACTTACTTTTACGCGAGAAAAATTTTAATTTTCGAAAAATAGAATTTGAAATTACATATTTAATTTTATTAAATTAAGATTGTTGATTATTTTAGTCGTAAATTTCGTTCATCAGTTTTATAAATTTAAATTTTCGCTTTAAAACGTCGTACTTTTATCGCCGCATTTTCAACATACAATTCCCATCGGTAACATCGAATATATTTCTGTTTTAAACACAACAGCAACAGTGTAAAAAAAAAAAAAAACCGTCCCTATTTATTACGTTTGTACCTAAATTTTCGTCTAAATAAACATTTTATCGCTCGCGTAAATTTTGGTAACAACAGCAAACAGCCCACGACATTAAATGCAACGATAACATCGTTATAATCTGCAGAAAATAGGACGGCGATGGAAATTCATTCCAACATCATATATTTATATATCAATATTAAAAAAATTACAAAAAAAAAAAAAAAAAAAAAAAAAGAAAACATTATTCAATACGAAGATCGAATAATAAATATATATGTATAAATATACTAGCAAACGACAATTATATAATATCGAACAATAAATTTTCGTTAATGTTGTTAAATAGTTCAATAATTCAGATAATTCAGCTCATTATTCCAAAATGTGTTTTCAACAACAATTTCATATATAAGTTATGATGTAACATCGACACATGGTACAATGATATATATGAATTTACTAAACAAAAAAACATCAAACAACGAATGAATCGATGACAGCTATAGTTACCAGTGTTTTGTAATATATATATATATATGTATATATAAACGTATATCGAGAAACGATAATAGTTTAAGCAACAACGAGTCTATCGTTAATGGCATAATATCATGCATTGGTTAGCCTACAAATGCTCAAAAAAATTAATGAGCTTGTTAAATTAACCCTTTTATATTTATATATAATTGCATAACCATAAATAATACGACCTTACATTGTTTTAGCTTTGAATAGCTCCGAGTTCTTTATTTCGATAAATTAAAGACTGAAAAACAATGTGAGTTAAGCGTATATCGAAATAACTTAAACAGTAAGCTAACTTGTTTACTGCTATAGAGAATATATAGATATATCGAAAGAATTTAAAAGAATTTGAATAAAAGCTAAGATTATGAATTAATGGTACATTGAAAGACAAGTTACTGTAAAAGTAAAGAATTTCATCGATGATGAAAATTTAATAATTGTGTTAAGAATTTTACAAATATATCTTGAAATTAAAAATAATTTCTTTCGTGTAATTTCAACAGTTATATAATTTATTTTATGAAAAAATAAAACAAAAAAAAAAAAAAAAAAATTAAACCTTTCGATTTTAAGTTCGAAAAAATATATTTCAAAGCTTTCGAAAGAAAGCTTCACGTTACTATTACTATAATAAATTTAATTTTTCTCAAAAACAAAAACAAATAAAAAAAATTAAAAAAAAACAAATATAATGCCACGTTCGAAATATTTTTCGAATTTTCTTTAAAAAAAATCCAAGAATTCGCAATCAAGTTCAATTCTATCCGAGTTAGCAGTAGGTAAAAGAAAATTCTTGGAAAATCTGATCCCAAGGGGAGAAGAGAGCGAGAGTAAGGGAGCTTAACGAACGCGGTGATAATGAATTTTGTACTCGAAATCCTCGAAACTGATTTAGCCTTTCCATGTTCGCGAAAGCTAAGCGAATTACAACATTGGATGTAACGCGTATGTATATGTATGCAAGAGACTAGGAAAAGAGTTTTTTTCTTTTCATTGAAGCGTTGGTTTTCTTTTTTTTTTCTTTTTTTTTTCTCGTAGCAGCGTGTCGTTTTCTTTTTAACTTTACTTGAAACAAAAAAATATACAAAGGTAATGAATAAAGTGGAGGATATTTCAAAATGCACAAGTTGTAAAATAACGCGCAAATGAAATTCGAGTGTAAGTAGAGATGACGCGTTCAATGAATTCAAAATATAGAGTACAAAGGATACTTCAAAGTTTCGTTTTTGTACTTTAAAAAAGGTTTTACGTTGATCGAAATAATTCCTTTAACACTTTACTCTATTTCAATGTAATACAATATAAGTCAAATGGACTTTGATTAATTAAAACTTACGTGATGCTTAATTATGCGTGACAAAAAAAAAAAAAAAAAGGAAAAATTAAGTAGTACAACTCAATAATCTGTCAGGCGCACTTCTTGCGTTATTAAAAAGTAACTCGCGTAATTTCGTTTTCTAAGCTTAAAACTGCTAATCACATTATATTACGGCAAAACGAAAAATTCTGCTCCGATAATCGAAAAAAAATAGAGAAGAAAAGAATGAAAAAGTACGAGAAAAACGAAGAAATGTTGAAATTTGAATGAAAAAAAAATAAAAAAAGGAAGCGAGAAGATAAATACGTAAAGTAAATCGAATACACATTAGGCAAAACAAATTATAAACAAAGTTTCCGATAATACCAAAGTAATTAAAATTCTAGTTTTTTATTTCCACTATCTCACTCTAATAGTCCTCGTGTATGATGTACGCGCTTAAACATGTTAGCGCACAGGATTCTAATAATGGCGAATTGTTAATTGCAATTAGATGGCGTGGAGTCGAAGGAAGAGCTTTTAATTTTTTAATTAGAAAAGCTCCAAATACTCGGAAAATTGCGAAATCACGTCGTTGTTCTGACCCCCCCCCCCCCCTCTCTCTCTCGCTCTCTCTCTCTCTACACTCGCATCTCCAACTTTAAATAGTCCCCTTGGTTGTTTCACTTTCTCTTATTTTATTTTACCATCGTTTACCCGCTTTTTTTCTTTTTTTTTTTCTCTTCTTGGCAATGTTCTTTACGTCCATAGTCGTAAAATGTTTTTTTTTTTTCTTTTTTAACTGCAGCGTTTAATATAGTTTGCGAGAGAGTTTGAAAGAGCAAAAAGGAAAAGAGAGCGAGAGAGATTTCGCGCGCGCGCGCGATTTCTTTGAGTTTTGCTCGAACGGTTTTAACGATTTTTTTCTTTTTCAATTTTTTTATAAACTTTCTTTTTTTCTTTTTCGTTTTTTTTTTTTTTTTTTTTTTATTTTTTTTTATTTTTTAATTTTTCATCGCTTTCGTTTTGATATTACATTTTTTAATTAAGCGTCCTCGTTTTGTTTTATCCACGTTGGCTTAACGTTTACTAAAAAGGAGCGTTTGTTGTACTACAAGTTTGTTTAAATTTATATACGCGTCGTTGTGACTTTGTGAAATAGGAGAAAGAGGGAAGGAAGGAAAGGAAGGGAGGGACTCGTTAATTATTAATTAAATTACGCGTGCCCTGCTTTTTTACACCGATGATTGATTTCGTTTATTAAAAATATGCAAGAGAGAGAGAGAGAGAGAGAGAGAAAAAGAGAAAGCGAATGTTTGCTCTTTTTACTTTGTAAAATAAATTAAATTTTTAATGAATCGAGGGAATATCGAGTTGAAAAATAATAACCGACTATCAGATTTAATCATACGACATTTTTAATAATCACTAGTCGCTGATGAAACAATTTAATTATCCTGTTTTTTATTTCCCTATGTTCTTTTGTGCTATTAATGATGATTTTGTGTTTAATATTTTTTTTCTTTCGCAATGTCGACTAGGATTAATTAAAATCGTCATTAAAATAATTAATTGATTAATAACGTTTATACGATAATTATTTTTATTTTTCACTTTTTAAGCATAAAGTATATATCAATAATAAAAATGAGATTATATTTATCAAACTTTATAGATTGTAATGAACAACTTTTTATCGATAATACGATGAAATGTATGAATGATATCATCAATTAATAATTGATTCTCGATTAACTATTTTACAAAAAAATAAAAATTATCTCAATTAGCAGTGCCTTTGATGAATTAAACTTTAATAAATGAATCTCGAACAAAATTTTCCAACTTTGATATTTCATTATGTACCAATGGCAATCGTATCATGATGAAGAGGAGAAAACAAGATTTCTGTGATATAATTAAATATATATTTATATATACCAAAGGTAACCTATATTTGTTAAAATTTTCGATTCGAGTTTCAAACCTATTCAAATAATTATTCCAGCGCAGAAGCCACACTTTGATATCATACTGAAGACTTTGAAGATGTGCTCTCTCTCTCTCTCTCTCTCTCGATTTACAAACTGTTGCATCAGTTTCACGAACCACTTCAAGAGTATCCGTTACTCGTTCTATATATCATTATGCGTTTATATGTATACAGGTAAGCGAAACTAAACAACGAAATTTTAATCGAAAATATTATATTTAACATCGCGATAATTATTTATTTAATCTCGATAACTTTTCACGAGTACATCACAGAATTTTGTAAACTTTTTAAATAAAATAAAGGGAACGAAAAAAAAAAAATTTTCAATCAACACAATTTAAAAAAACTTAACTTAAAAAAAATAATCCAACGCAGCGATTTTGAATAAACGAATAAATCGGCAGCGAAAGTTAATGCCGGGCAAATTCATCGGTAGAACTTACCCGGGGATCCGGAGACACGGACAAATGCGCTTGTCACCGAACCCCGTTCTTGACGAAGGTCAACCATTCGGTGGTCTAGACGAAGATTAGACGCGAGGAGAAAACTGACGCGATGTAATCTTGTGAGATATTAACGCGCGAGAGCGAAGAAGAGAAGACGAAATTATGTAATTGAGTTTCGACCGAGAGATTTGACGTTGGTTAGAGCGCGGAATTAATGTTTTTGTTTGTTTGTTTGTTTGTTTTTTTGGATTGTTCAATTAAAAGATTGTATTAGTCTTGTAATCGAGGTGTAATTAAATGATTGCGAGAATTGTATTTTTTTTTTTTTTTTTTTTTTTTAAGTAAACTTTAATCGTTTCGAAAAAAAAGCTTCATATGTTGGGCATCGAAATAATTTTTTTAATCTTCTTCGTATAATATATGTTTAAGAAAACATGGTTGATTCAATGCAAAGTGTATGCACGCAATACTTTATGAATTATATATTCACAATGTGATAGAATAAATTAAAGCTGTGATGCATTAAATACATAATGTTTTTCGTATATCCATAGGCGACTTTCATAAATTTTTGATACAATGTTTTCAATATAATTTCAAAACCGATCAATTTCTATCTAAATCATTAAATATACATACATATTATCATTGGATTGAACGCGTAGTGTTGCACAAGCCTTTTTTTTTCTTTTTTTTTATTTAATAAAAAAAGGCTTCCGTCGTCCATCAAAAAACTTGTCCTCCATCATCTCGCATAATTTAATAAAATTTCAAAATCTTGAAAAAGAAATTTTTAAATTTCATTCAAATATAAAACAGCCATCGAAAAGCAATTCACGACGAATTCTTTCCAATAATAACATCGCTTTTTATTATAAATATTCTAGTTAAAATAAAAATAGAAACACCATAATTTCATTAAATCTAATAATAACTACACTTGTTTTACTTAAAAAGCCATGATATAATAAGGATAACTTAATGTATACAATATAAGAAACTAGAGAAAAACAAACAAAAACAAAAAAATGATATACAAATAACGACAGCGAAATAAAAAAAAAAAAAACAAAATTCAGAAACTATAGTAACAGTATATAATATATGAAGATGGAGCTAAATATAAAGGTGCGGTGATCGAGTCAACAGTGAACAATTAATATAGACACGCATATATATATATATATATAAATATATATATATATATATATATATATATATATTTATATATGACGATATAGATAAATATATATATATGTATATGTATATATATAATATATAAAGGTGTTGTCAATAATTTTTACTTACCTTCCCTCTGCTGCGGCGCGACCGTAGTCATCGGCTGAGGAATGGCTTGAGGAAACTGTCCGTAGACGGCGGGATAAGCTGCGACAATAACAAATTGACAAGATACATCATTGGTCTGTATCACACTGTGGACTAACTTTTACGATGTCGAATGCTTGTTTTTTTTTTTTTTTTTTTTTCTTTTTTTCTTTTTCGTTTTATTAAATTTTGTTTATTCGTGTACGAATTTAAAAAAATTTTTTTTTTCTCTTTATTTCTTTTATTTACCCGTCGGGTTTTATAATTTCATACATCGCGTGCAAGCCATGCATAGGTACTTTGGAGCGTAATCGTATTTAGCGGAGTGAAATAAAGAGTTTTTATTATTAATTCAACATTGGTTATAGGTATATTATAAGTGAATGGAAAAGTTTTATCGATTGTATAATAATCACAAGTTATTGAAGATTAAAAAAGATTATATTTTTTTCTTTTTTTTTTTTCACACAACTAAATATAATTATTCTCAATTTGAAATAAAATGATAAGTTATTCTAAGGTTTGAGGTTTTGAATTTCGAGGTTTGATATAAATTTTGTTTTATTTTTTTTTAATGGAGAATAACGTTAAATAAATTTTCAAATAAAACGTAACATTATTTACCTCGTTTTACACGAAACTATGAGTTACGATTTTATTGTTTACAACAATTGTTAATAAACGTTTCAAACGAAACGCGCATTTTGAAATTACTAAAAATTAACAACTCGAACATAAAAGTTTGCGAAGCAGAATTTATTACTATCATAGTAATTGACACAGCGCGCTCGACTTAACTAACTTTGAATTGTTTTTCCGTGTAATACAGTTATTAAATGTCGAAAAAATTTCGAGTGAAATTTGAAACGCGAACGGACACGGGAAAAATACGTAAAAAAAACAAAAAAAAAAAAAAAAAAAAAAAATATGAAATTGACAAAGAAGAGAGAGAGAGAGTGAAATTAATAATCAATTTTAAGTTAGTCAAACACGCAGCGCCGCATTGAAGCGGGAGCTTTAATAAAGTTACCAAAGGTTCATCAAAAAGTTAAACTCGACGGTTGTACCGTTAATTTTGACCTCAAAATTTTCCCTCCGTTGAAACTTTATTGATTATAAGTCGCGCAAAATTAATATCGAAATATTTAAAATTAACGCTAGAAATTGACTGGACACCGAGATAGAAAGAGAAAGAGAAAGAGAGAGAGAGAGAGAGAGAGAGAGAGAGAAGCCCGAGAAAGTTAACGGTAAATTAGCTGAAATATTTTGCGAAGGTTCAGTTATAACGTTTACGGTAAATTTAATCTAACTGTAGGAGCGTTTCATTAAAATTGTTACGCGTACGAAAAGAATATAATAATTTTAGTCGATACTTTATTTTTATTTTTTATTCTATTTATTTATTTATTTATTTATTTATTTATTTATTTATTTTTTTCATTTTAATTGAATTATAAATTTTAATTACCGAAAATGAAGCGAAGCTGTTTGTTCATTATTTTCGCGCGACATAATTACGGATTAAAAATGTTCTCTTTAATGAATACGCGTTAATTTATCGTGAATAAATTAAAATCGTCAAAATAACTCAACGCGCATAATTCAAAATCGACGATCGGGAAGTCGCGTTATCTTTTAACGATTCTTCTCGCGCAAGCTGATTCGTTTTGTTAACAGTCTCCCGTCGAATATCATTACAAAAACGTTCGCCTCGTGAAATCAACGCAACTTGATATCGTTATTATATCAACTCCTCATTAAAATCCGTATCGACGATGTGCGCATAATGATCTTTTGCAAATTTAAACGAAAAAGAAAAAAAAATTAAAAATAATATATAACGACAAATTAACCGCGAAATATTCTAGCGATATCAAAATTTCAGAAAGGTTTTGTTATCACAAACGTTATTCGTCCTTTCCTTTTTACTTATTGTTATTACTTGCTTTTTTTTTTTTCAATTTCTTATCGTTATTATTTTATTGTCATTTTTCCCATCGACTGAAATCCGTCGGTGGGATCTCACACACAAGAACGAAGAGCGACGATGACATAGAGAGAGAGAGAGAGAGAGAGAGAGAAAGAGGAGCCCTTTGATTTTTGTCGCGACACGCGATACCGTTTCAAAGTTCATATATCCATCGCGCAGCGTCATTAGAACAGGATATCGGTCATTATCGAACTCGAGCTCGAATGTCGCATGTGTACGTTATGTATATATGTATACACATCTATCTCGTTGTTACCTCGTTCGTTCGACGAGGTGAGTTACAAAACTGGACCACTCGTCTAGCTCGCTTGTTAATTATATGTGTCCTCGCGTTTAACCCTCGGCTGTACACGATGAAACGAAGCGTATTTTTTACGTTTATTTATTTTATTTTTTGTTGCTTTTTTTTTTTTTTTTTTTTCTTTTAAGAATATCATCGGATTCCAACTATGTCGATTGCTGATGTGTAATTTTAGGACGAATTTGTTTTAAAAATTTTGATAAAATTATCGTTGCGTTACGCGTGATGTTTTTCATGTTTTTTTTTTTTTTTTTTTTTTTTTTTAATTGAATTTTGTTGCGTTGGATGTTAAAAATTAGCTCGAAATATATTTTAATTTTATCGTGTTGAAAAAAAACTAAATAAATAAATAATTCGATGCAAGTATTTCAATTATTTTTGCATAAAAGCAAATAACGCGAAAATTGACGTTCAACGATGAAAAAATAATTAATAATTTGATGGAAATTATGTTGTTATCCAATCAATGGATAACAGCAACTCGACGATTCTATAAAAGCGTATCGTTTAAATCATAAAGTGATATTTATAAAAAAAAACAACGTCGGAAGAAAAAAATGTGATTAAAAACAAACGGAATCCAATTTCAATAATTTTCTGTACGATTTTTCGATATCTATTCTTCTCTTCTCTCTCTTTCTCTCTCTATCTACCTCCTCCTTTTTCCCAACGTGTTTTATTTATCGGCCTACAAAATCGAAACGATACATTTTTCAAGCGATATATATGTCGAGAGGGGAGAGGGAGGATACAAGGGGGCTAATGTACATTTACTTAAGAATTAAAACTCGTACGAGCGAACGAACGATTGATGTTCATCGTCACGTTTGTGCCAGTTTTCACTCTTTTTTTTTTTTTTTTTTTTTCTACTTTTTGTTTTATTTTCTCTATTTCGTGTATTTTCCCGCGCGCGTGCGAGAATTAATTATTTCGCGAGTAAACACACGGTTGTAATATATTCGAATCGTCGAATAAGCGCCAGCAAGCGAGCGTTTGTATACTTTTTTTTTTTTTTTTTTTTTTTTTTTTTTTGTGTACGATGCAAAATATTTGATGCTGTGTGTGTGAAAGAGAAGATATTTTTCGGCTGATCATTTTCTTCTTTCGTTTTTATTTTTAGTATTTTTTCTTTCTTTTTTTTTTGTCGTGCGTTTTCATTTTCATTTTGATTATTATTGAAACGGTCGCGTTGATATTTATTATTTTTAACGAACGATCGAGTTGCGTTTTCATGTGAATTTATTGCTTCGATATTCGGACGATAAAATAACCTTCGATAGAGAAAAAAATGATGGAGCGAAGGAGGGAAAAAAAAGGTTCTTTTATTTTTTTGCTTCTCGCGAATGGAAATTGTTTATTTTTACTGGATCCGATGGTATAAAGATTTTTCAACTTCGTGGAAACTTCTTTTTTTTGATTCTGAAATTTTAATATTCGAAGCTGAAATTCGAGTTTCGCGTTCGAAAACGAAATTTTTTAAAAGTATCGCGTTTTTTTTACGTTTGATGCGAGTATGAAATTCGAGATACTAATTGATATACATTTCATTGTGTTTTTATTATGTTCTAATATTGAATTTTTCATAAAAAATATGTGGCTTTACCTACGATTTTTCAAACGTATATACGTTATGCACAATTTCATAAAAAATTTAATTTAACGTTAACAGTACATTTATAAAGTAAGAAATAAATAATTTGAAAATATAAAAATTATTTATTATTAACGTAAACAATTATAATTGAATATAGGTTCTTTTTTAAATAAATAATAAACACAACGTTATTCTTCATTTTTTTTTTTTTTTTTTTTCTTTTTTTAATGTAATCAAATTTAAAAAATCCGCCTGAATAAAATAATAGATGTACAAATTTAACATGCGAATGAATAATACAAAAAGAAAGTGAAATAAATTATGAAAATGAAAATTTGTTAAAATTATAATAGATAAAAATGTAACCAACTTGCAAGAAATATAAATAAAAGGGGACGACGAGTGCAAATAACGAACAAGCATGCAGCGATGACGATTCGTACATATGCGTGTGTGAATCTATATATATATATATATATATATACACACACACACACACACACACACATATATGTGTGTGTGTAATGTATATTTGTATATATGTACATATAATAGAAAAACAGAAAAATACACATTGTCTATAGTTCACTTGTTATACATATATACATGTATACATGTATAGTTATATACACAGTGGGAAATAAAACAAAAAACATAGAATGTAAAAAGCTCGTCACGTTCTCCGAGGCTGGACAATAGTTTCAGGACACACACACACACACACACACACACACACACACACACACACACACACACACACACACACACACACACACACACACACACACACACACACACACACACACACACACACACACACACACACACATACATGTATGTATGTATACATATATAAATAGATCGCATGCACGCGCGAACGGGGCAAGTAGTTGCATGTATCCGGCACACAAGTCCCGTGTCCGTGTGTCTACGTACACTCGGCTTTTTAAAGCGTGTAATTTTCTCGCGGAAAATATGCGCGACGATGAGTTTTCCTTTCTCTTTCTACTACTCTCGTTTTTTTTTTTTTTTTTTTTTTTTTTTTTTTTTTTTTTTTTTTTTTTTTTCTATATCTTGATTGTTTTTCCTTACTCTTCCTATTTATTATTTTTTATTGCGTTTCCCGTTTCACTCGCGCGCGCGCGTTGAGTTTAAGAGCGGACCTCGAGTTACACAGCCGTTTGCCCTCGCGTTAATTTATGCATGTGTAAGCACATGCGCACGCGCGCTCTGTATTTTTTTGTACTTGTTTTGTTTTTTTCGTTATTCTTCTTTATATTATATATGTATACATCTCGCTTATGCGGTAATTTACAGGAAGCTTTCGTTTAGAATTCTTTTATTCGTTAGAGTTTTTCAGTCTAGTTTTATCTTTTTTTTTTTTTAATTTTTTTTATAAACGTTTCTTATCGTAAGTATTCATTAGTAGAATTATTTTAAAGTGTTGATGAAATAATTAAAATTTGTAAAAGAATGAATGTTTACTTTTAAAGTAAATATAATTAAATTAGAAATTTATGTGAAAAGGTTTTTTATCAGAATTTGAGATTAAAACGGAAAATCGTCTACCGCTGAATTTATTATCAAAAAATTATTTAGTGACGTATAAAATATGATGTGTTAGTGTTATTATTTGCTTCTTTTATTATTTTTTCTTTTTTATTGAGGATATCTTAATATTAATATTGTAATTGTTAAATAATTATTAAGACTGATCTTTGTAATATCTAAAACTAATTAATTATCTACAATAATTTCAATTCATTAAAATTTTTAAATAATTATCATAAAAATAATATTATGTGTATTTCTTTTAAAATAGACAATTTCATTATATCACTCGATTAGACAAAATTGTCACAATATGTTAACATTAATCAAAATAAAATTTCCGAAAATAAAAAAAAAATTTAATTCGACTACTTATTAATCAATCCACTATGCAAAATCTACACATGTACAAGCATACCTTAAAAAAAAAAAAAAGGGCTTACACGCGTCTAAGAGTCAAGCACCTAACCTTAAACCTCACTCGAATCGCTTAATCGTCGAATAAAAAAAAATGAAACATTCTCATCGATATCTTCACGTGGGATGTCAACGTAAAGTAAAGTAAAAAAAAAAAAAAAACAACGTAAGGTAGAAGAATAAAAAAAAAAGAAAAAATAATAATAATTTAAAGGTAAACTTACCGACGCCGTGGTAGGCTTGCATGCCAGGATACCCGGCGTGTTGCAGTGCCGCCTCCCCGTTGGGCAGACTTTGTGCTGGAATGGACAGATGAAGGGCATCTACACTTCAGTAAGCTCAGCTCTTATCGGCCGGCGGTGACTTAAGATCTAAATTGGCCCCTCTTTCACGGTCTTTCCTTTTTTAAATTTCGGTCTTTTTTTTTTAAATTTCGTTTGTTTTGTTTTGTTTTGTTTTTTTTTTTTTTTTTTTTATTTATATTCTATTTGATATCTTTATTTCTTCTTATGTGATTGAATTTATTCTGTTTACAGGAACGTTAGGCGTGCTTTCTTCGAGGTGAATTTTTCACCTTAATAAAGGTTCGTTGATAACGAGCTTATTTTTTAATGAATGCACATAAATTTCAATTAATTTTGCAATATTAATAGAAGTTTGTTATAAGATCTCGTTAATTTACTATTATTTTGATATACGAAGTTTCATTTTAAACTTTGCTAGATCGCGATCATCTTACTTAAAATATATATTCATATAAACTATTTCTGTTATGCAAACCATTTGTACCCATTTACTTAATCGTCTTAAACGTAATATATTTTTTCTTTCAATATCTTAATCGTTTAATCGTTACAATGTAAGTGTTGAAAGCAAAGCGTATTAAGAGATCACCGAAAAATGGAGGGGCCACGTTAAAAAAAAAAAAGAAAAAAAAAAAAAAAAAAAAACGGAAAAGAAGATAAGAAAAACCATAAAGGTCGAAAAATCGACCCGTGGTTCAGTCATACTCACGTCCCGCATAAGTTTGAGGTATGCCATTCGTGTAGACGCTGGGATCCGTTCCCGCTGGCTGTGGAGTCGGCGTCTGCGCCGCCATGTTGAAGTTCGGCATCGTCGGCGATGGTAGGGAGGGCAGCGCCCCGTTAACCGGCTGACATGTCCCGGTACCTACGACCAAACCTGGTTAAAGTGGACACACCGGTTACCCAAAAATACGTGCTGGTCGTCGGATAAGCTCATGTGTTTTTATTTAATTATTTATTTATTTATTTATTTATTTATTTTGTTTCTATGTATGCGTTTGTTACGTCTGTGTAAGAGCGTTTAGTGCACAACGTGTAATCCCTCATATTTATTTGGTCATTTTGTTGTAATGCGGTAAGTAATTTGAGTGATTAGACGCAAGTGGAGTTTTCTACTTTACACGAAAGTTAGGGATGTTTATATTTGGTAAAGGGCGGGGGAGGGTAAAGATTCGTGCCAGGCTAATGGATTATTTTCGTCAAAATTAATTCCGCATATTTTTCAAGGGTAATTTAACAGATGTCGCCTCGTTTTAAATTTTAATAAAATTATTGAATTAAACGTAAATTCGCAATCGCACTTACGATATATTTCGGCGCGCGTTGGCGTCGTATGCACTATTCGAGGATTCTTGTAAAGAATTATCGTAAAATTTAAACTAAGAAACAATAAATAAAAATACTTTTAAATAGTTAACAATGAGATTCTATTTTATAATCAAGTTCATTTTGAGATTAATTTTTATTTCTCATTAATCGTAGCATTTAATTATCTTTATATTGAACAAAGCCTGCATAATTTCAAGGTAATTAACTTAACCCCTTTAAAATATAAACTTTGTCGCAAATAAAAATGTAAAAAAAAAAAAAAAACGAATGAAATCCATCGTTTCATTATTCTTGTATCTATAAGAACAACAAAGAAATAAAAACCAACAAGAATATTTTTTAATCGAGCGTAACTTATTCTCAAATAACGCGCTCGCGGTTTAATGAAATTCCAGGGAAGCCAGTCCAATAAATATATTATCTCGTAACAGCATAGCATAAACTACTGTAAACATTATATTCGGGAGAATTTCCGATATCCTTGAATCTTTATTATCTTTCTTCTTTTCTTTTGTTTCTCTAGTGAAAAGTTGCAATGTAGTTTTACCGCTCAATTGAGTCAACGATAAAATATGCCGTTTACTTGCGTTAAATTTTCGCGTGAAACTTTTGTCGCGTATATATTAGTCGTTTCGAAGCTTTTTTTCTTTAGAACATTTTGGAAAACACATTTTCGACTTTTTTTTTTTTTTTTTTTTTTCTTCAAGGTTCAACAATTTTTAGTATGCGTTAAAAGAAGATTTTATATCGAACGCTCGATCAAAATATTAATTTATAAAAGCGTTATGGATATATTCAAAGAAAAAAAAAAAAAAAAAAGGAAGTAAATCCTGTCTTTTATAACTTTCCACGCCGTTAGCGCTGGCACGAAAAGCGTTCGTTAGATATGCGCGATAGGTTGTATTTTCACGACTCGTGTTTTGAGGCGTCTCTGCGAAAGTATTATTGTTGCATTGTTATCGTTGTCATTGTTGTTGAGTTTTGAACTTTATGGTTGTAAAGTAAACGGTTCCATTTATTATTTCCTTTTTTTAATGTAAAAATTTAGGTATGGATAAGATTTTGGATTATCGCTCGAACAACGAGTAAACGATATATTTATTTATTTTATTTATTTATTTATTTTTTATTCTGTTATGTCAAGTAACAAAAATTTACTCTATACCCAATTAAAAATAAAAGTAAATCTTTTACAAAAATTAATTCTCATCGTCGCGTAACGTACGATTTCTCGTTTCATCGTTAAATCTCATATCTCAACGCAACGAAAAACTTTCGCAAACACAAACGCTTACACACCCAACATCGAACAAAGTAAATATAAACAAAATAAAACAAAAAATAAATAAATAAATAAATAAATAAATAAATAATAACAAAATAAGAATAATCATCGAAATATACATACCAGATGTGGGCGGCACAACCGTATTCGGCATGCTGTTGAGCGCGTGAGGAAGTTGTCCTGCCGCTAGGGCCGCCATTGGTCCTATATATGTTCCTTGCGCCGTCGCAGCCGCCATTAGCGCTGCCTGCTGCTGCAAGTATTACAACGAGGTATTGCTTTAGTTTATTATTCGTTTTTCTTTGGCTATTGAGTTATCGTATTGACGTTTTATTTTTTATGATGATGTTTCGAGGCTCGAGTGAATAAAAACTATATGCGAATAGATGGAAATAAAAAAGTTTTTTTTTACAAATAAACGGACTTCGATCGATTGAAATTTAACAAAGCATAATAAACGAGATATTTATTTAAAAACGTAAATTTAATAATCCTTTTTCTGATATACATGAAAGAAGGAAAAAATTCGCGCGACGAAATTAATTTTCGAATGAGATTCGTCGCAAGAAAACGTCGTCTCAATTTATTCTCCTAGAAAAAAAAATATATTAATGAGAAACCTTACATCTCATAAATAATATTCTTCCTCGCTCTTTTCTTCTTATAATGCACTTTTCTCCTGTTATTATTCAAAAAAATCTTTTCCTTAAAAAAAAAAAAAAAAAAAAAAAAAAAAATAAAGTAAATAAAATAAAAACGAAACAAAATGAAATGATATTCATTCGCAAAGTGCCTTCAAATTTATGTCGCGCGAAAGAGAAAAAAAGGAGAAGAGAAAATGCAAAAAATCTTTCAATGCAAAAAATTCTAAAAGCGACAAAATAAAGGAAGCAAAATAACAAGTCCGCGAAGAAGAATAAGAATGGAGATCCATTTTCTTCATTGTTCGCGCTTTTTTTCGGCGCTTCAACGTTTTGTCCTTCTCTCCCGTACCAAGTGACAAATGGAGACACGCGACAAAGGATCTTCGCTAACGAGACCTCGCAAAGGGACGAGAGATACATAGACGAAGAGAGAGAGAGAGAGAAAGAGAAAGAGTAACTTACCTGAGCGTAAGCTCCGTAAGGACCGAACTGATTGAAGACGAA
This sequence comes from Chalcis sispes, assembly GCA_949987625.1. Lineage (NCBI taxonomy): Eukaryota > Metazoa > Arthropoda > Insecta > Hymenoptera > Chalcididae > Chalcis > Chalcis sispes. The sequence continues at coordinate 63,745,799 of OX465096.1, read as the reverse complement.
GGGGTTAATGAGGCTCATGTTCCCGGCCATTTGCTGCATGCGTCTTAACTGTCTCTCTTTCTCAGTGTCCGCGTATTTTACTACTAGGCTGGATGACGCACCCTATAAACGAATAATTACAGATTAGAATTTTTTATAATAAGGAATTGATATGTGCGTGTGAGTAAGGAGAATTGATTTTTAGAGGGTAAATAAGGTTATATTGAGATTTAAATAGATTATGGAGGTGAAAGAGAGAGAGGGAGGAAAGCTTTATATTGTTAAAAATTAAAAGAATAATGTGCAATGTTAATATCTAGTCATATAGTTATCGTTTATCAATATATACATAAACTTATATACTCTTTAAACATTTTTTATTATAGAATTATGCTTTCTCTATGTTTTTTAAATATTAAACTTCTTATTATTATTATTGTTTTATACATAAAACGTTTAAATCTAAATACAAATCAAATACTTTATACCTCACAATTACTCAACCACTAATCGCACGCATCTAATAATTCTCATTCAACCGCACGCGTTGACAACGAAACGCTCCCCAACTTACAAGGATATTCAAGCGAGGATAGGAATAGTCTTTTTATATTTCTTTATACCTATTTTTCTTTCTGTTTTTTTTTTTTTTTTTTTTTTTTTCTTTTGTTTCAAACGTACGAGACGTGCGTTTGGGGCAACAGGTGGTCAAGTGTATACACGTACA
>OX465096.1:63727593-63740093 GCA_949987625.1 Chalcis sispes | reverse complement strand
AAAAAACTATATTTCTATGGATTTCTTTTAAAAATAATTAATAAATTTCGTGAAAAAATCGTAAGACATAAATCATAAAAATCGTAAGGAACATAGAGAAGTCCAATTAAACGTGAGAGGTACATCAATCTATTTTATCGATTATCAGCCGTAGCCCTAATTTCATACCGCGATAATTTAGGTCACCTATAGTTTGTAGATGCGCACATATACATTACACCTTATGTATACGTATTCGCATATTTATATATATATATATAATGTACACAACGCCTTTAAGAGCAGAGTACAGCATCGATCAATTCCTCCCTCATTACTGCGCTTCCGTCAGATATAATACTAGCGCGCGCGAGCGTGCGAGCGAGCGAGCGCGTGTTCGCTCCAATTAAACACGTCGTCGCTGTTGGATATATAGTATAACTTGTTGGGATGTAATAAAAGCCGAAGGTTCCGCCGGCGATCGGAGATAAATCATCGCTGACGATTTCTGTACTACAAGCGTTGTTTGGAAAATTGTTTTAACCACTTGTGGTTTGTAGAAATCGTCGATGCCGTTTATCGTTTATCGTTGCGTAGATTCGCTGCTCGTTGATAAAATCCGTTAATATCGTATCGTACGTCGATGCGTGTATTTGAGCATCGTGAAAAAGAAAAAAAAAAGTCGTCGTTTGCAAACATGAAAAAAAAGAAAAATGTTTTTTATATTGTTTGCAATACGAGTATTATCAAATAAACGATACATATCGTGATAATATAAAATTTTTAAAATGTAAAAATTCAATCAATGATGTTTGTATTCAGGTTTATTATTTTCTGTAATTACTATTAATAGAAGAATCTCAATTTCTTTCTTGGTAATTTTTTAATATTTTTCAATGTTAAACATTGTCGAGCAAAGTATCTTGTATAATTTATCAAAGATAATTATGTTAATTCGAATACAATCCGATTAAAACATACACATATACAATAAAGCAATCGTAATCAATCAACATCCAACACTAGTTACATATTTTATTACGCCCAGTGGCGTTTTTGTAATTACCGTATAAAGTATATATCCAGTTCAAGAATAGAGAATCAAAGAGATAAATAGAGCAAAGACAGAGTCGAAGAAAAACGTAAAAAATCGACAAGCATACCGGACGATTTTGCGATTCGAGCAGAGCGGTTGTATCCATTGAAATTACCAAGGGTGCCGATAGTGTAGTAGCGATGGGCACGTGCACACATCGAGTAGTCAAGAGAGAGATAGAGATAGAGAGAGATGTGGATTGGCAAGTGTGATGGCCCAGCTAACGGGAGCTCCTCCAATCAGCAGGTAATTGCTTCATTCCGTCGGCGTGCGAGCCCGCTCTCTCTCTCTCTCTCTCTCTTGGCATTGTGGTCGCATCGTCGATTTTAGAGGCTATACGTTAATACATTCGGAAACTCGCAGGCGTTTCGCTTAAGGTATATGCATTCCCTTGTTTCCCCCCACCATCTTGGCTATCCATCTACCAAGATACGCCTCGTGTTATTTCGTCCTTAACGTTCGAGAGAACGTTAGGGATTCTTGCGTTTGGTCGCTTCAATATCCTGCTTGTAAGAGAAAGAGAGAGAGAGAGAGAGAGAGAGAAACGATTCGCGACCGCGCGCGCGAATCGTATTCGGCTTCCGATTGTCCGACCAGCGTCGAGCGATTACACCCGGATCTCTTCGGATAACGTTCGGTAATGAGGTTTACATTTCCGGATGTTGGAAGGATGACAATCATGAAATCTCTAGTGATCTGATGAGATTGATTGACGCTGGATAATGTGCGCTTAGAATTTTTTTTGACGATTTTATAATAATGTAAATATTAATTTTATAGGAGGGGTACGAGTCATTTCAAATAATGTAATTCTTGTTCATTTTTGTCTCACTAAAATGCAATTTCAAGTTGAAGTTAAAAAAATGTATGAAAATATACCATTAAATTTATGTAACTATATAAAATTAATTTATAAAAGAGTCTGAAAGTTTTATTAAACAATCATTGATCAATATAAATAAATTAAAATATAATGAAATGTAAACCGGCGAACAAACACAAAGTATGAAAAGTCTTATAACATCTAAGGTTTATAAAACCATCTCCTTTGCGCAATGACAAAACTAATGAAATAGCTCAACCAAAGATTCGCAGAATTCCCAATAGCATCCGATCAAAAGTGGATAGGCAGTCGACGATAAAGGAGATTGTGAACAAATGCCTCTAAGGCGCGCGCGCAAAAAGCAGTGATTCATTCGAAAGAGACATCTGTCTATCGATCTCAAGAACAGAAGAAGGGATCGAAGTTTCATTGTACATTCATTCGCATGGGGCCGATTTTCCGAAGGCCGTGATGTATGTGTGAATGTATATATATATATAAAGGCGGATCGGGAAATAAGTAACAGTTGCGCGATGGATAAAAGCCGATGCAATTACCGACTGCGAGAAAGAGAGAGCTCACCTCATCTCTCTCTCTCACTCTCTTACTCTCTCTCTCTCTCTCTCTCTCTTTCTTTCTCTTCTTCGCGATATTCTTTTGCGCAGTCTTTGAAAGAGGAGGAAAATTGCTCGGGGAATGCCTTTAATTAAATGTTAGAAGTAGTTTCCGTGCCTCCGAGTTAATGCAGAGACAATTTCCTTTCCATCCACTTTGCGTTTAAGAAGAGAAAGGCACATCCGCGAAACGCTACGCGCTGAGAGAAAGCTCTCTCTCTCTCTCTCTCTCTCTCTCTCTTTCTCTCTTTCTCTCTTTCTTTCCTGCTACTCTTCCTACTTCTTCTGGCTTTAAAAGCGCATTCCTTTCTATCCTTCTACCCTTTGCATTACTTTTGTACCTCTTTCCACTTTCTCTTTTCTTTCGTACTTTTCATCTATAGGTATCTACACTCGTACACGTATACATGCAGGTGTAGGTAGAACGAAGTTTTAAAGTTTAAGGGCGCGCGTAATCGCTCGTGTCACCACCTCTCGATCAAAGCACTGCCGCGACGTAACGATTCCTATACTTGCTAAGTTAAAGGGATCGAATTCCAACTGTCCTCAAACTTTCTCCATTTCGAAAGTTAAAAGACTTGTATACCTGATCACTTTGTTCCTTTTGCTATTGTCTTCACCTTTTGCCGTCCATTCGATTTTTTATTTACATCGTCAAGATGAAACGAAGATAGATCGGAGAAGAGAAATATCATAAAGTGTGGAAGTGGACCATGGATGAAAAGTGGCGGGTTCTTCTTTTGAGGGGGCAATTAGTCGAGTGTGTTTTTTTCTTTTTTTTTTTTCGGTTTTTGCAATTTTACCGCTGCCGCCGCCGTTCCTACTGTTTTATCTTCGTTTTTTAACATCTTGTTTTTATTCTCTCGTATTTACTTGTAAGTGGTCCTTTGTGAAAAAGTTCAACGCCGGTCTTTTATTTTCCTGTAGACGAGCTTCCAGTTTGCGTCATACTTTCTCCAACGAGTTTGCCTTATAGTTTCGGTAATTGTCGACGTACGTATATAGCGCTGGAAAATTTTAAGGCAGATGGAAAACGAGAGACTCGCAGGTACATACAAACACCGCGAGAAGAGGAGGAGGAGGAGGAGGAGGAGGTGGAAATTCGCGGAAAGTTGTTTTCCGAGTTTTCGTTGAAAAGTTTTGAATCAAAATTCAAAGTTTCCGGAAATTATATTTAAAATTGGAACGGAAAATTCTAAGTGTACGTCATTAGCGAAGTATATTTTTAGTGCTTCTTATGCGTTAGAAATCTTGATAGTATTTTGACAAAGTGAAATGCAATCCTAAAAACACTGCTGTATATATATATATATTTATGGCGAAACTTTCAATGGTCGTTTATATTTGACAATCTTCAACTCGATAAAAGAAAAAATGACAACAAAAACGTAATCAATCCATTTAATAATATAATTAACGATAACGAATAACCCAATTTTCGAAAATTTTGAAATCCAACTGCAAAATTCGACTTGGCGAATACTTTTCAGCGACACGAGAAAAGGTAAACGCAAGCCTCGCACAACTCTCGCGAAACATACGAGAGAAGAGAGAGAGAGAGAGAGAGAGAGAGAGAGAGAGAGAGAGAGAGAGAGAGAACAAGGCATATGCGCATGTAGACATGTATGCGTATAAACGTTAACGCATACACCACATCGAGTTTTGCACGAGGTGTGACAAGAAACGTGTCGCATGCTTCGGAAGTTTCCATCGCGTTGGTGATATAGGGTGCGCGCATACCATTCCACAAAGCGCGCATACCACACTCGCGCGCACGAGCGCGCGCGAATGTATACGTGTAAGCGAAGTCGTTACACGTCCATATACGTGTGAGCGCGGCGTCTACGCGTCAAGGGGAAAGAAGAAGGTGGAGAGGTGGGTGGATGGGATAGGTAGTGAAATATTGGCCGAAAGAATCGTGCCGCGAACCAACGCGAAGGGAGAGAAAGAAGGACGCGGCTGGGTGAAAGCGACGGATGGATGAGAGAGAAAATTGGATGACGCGACGGAAATTTCCGTCGCCTCTTTCGGTTCCTTCTTTTTTTTCTTTTTTTTTTTATTTTTTTTTTTATTTTTATTTTTATTTTTTTTTATTTCACGGGCTTTTCTCTCTCTCTCTCTCTTTTTCAGCCTGCTTTTTTTTCTTCTTTCAGGTCTGCGTCTGCTTTCCCTTCTTCCGTTCTCTTTCTTTTTTCTTTTTGGAGTACTTTCGGAGGCTGAAAAACGCAATTAAGGGACGGATGGAAAAAGGGAGAGAGAGAGAGAGAGAGAGAGAGTTAGCTTTCTGAAACACGTTCGTGACGGTTGGTTATGCCGTGAGTGGGAATGGATGTCAAAATGTTTTGACGGATGTTTTTAGGGAAGTGGGAGGAAAGAGATGGGCGGAGGGATTGTTACTTATGAAACGCGCGTTTGTATTAAAGTACATATCCGAGATAAAAGCTTTTCGTGTATTTTCGGTGAGTAGCTTTACTGTTGTAAATGAGTAATTAAAGAACGTAATAAAGTAGCAAGGTAACGTACAACGTTTATTATGTAGTTCAATCAAAGTTTATACTTTTAAAAAAGTAAAGAAAAAAAATTAAAAAAAAAAAAAAAAAAAAAAAAACTGATGGAAAATCATCTACGAAGGCTTGGATATACATCTCAAAGAATTCGTGAAAAAAAAAAAAAAAAAAAAAAAAGAAAAGAAAAATGCTCGAGCAACCGTACAGAATATCGCAAAGGAAGTAAGTCGCGCGACCAGCCGTATAAAGCAGAACAAGAACGATGACGATTCTCGTAGAAGAGCTGCCGCTATGCTCCAATGAAAAAGAGCAGGGGAGAAAGAGAGAGAGAGAGAGAAAGGAAGAACGGGGAGAAAAGCGAGGGTGCGCGCTTAAGTACAATGGAAGCAGCGGCCCTTAACAGGCCTTAATCATACTACGGAGAACGATCCAAGAGATGTTAAAGGGGACGAAGTTTTAGTGTAACTCTGCGATGGGATACAATGGCAAGGAGGGTACCGATGCTTGGAAACCGACGGAGAACTTATTAAATTTCTTAGTTTTTTTTTTTTTTTTCTAGTTTTCTCGGTGTTTTTTGTTTAGTAGTTGTAACTTGAATTACTCGAATATTTTATACGTGTGTTTTTTTTATCAATTAGCTTGAATATTTTTTTTAAATTTTTTTTTATAAAAAATTTTAACAGGTTATAGTTAATTGTTAAATCTTGATTACGATATTATCATGTCGTAAGTGTACTTAAATCGTAATTTTTAATACTTTAATCGTAAGTGCACTTTCAAAAAATTGAATCAAATAATCCAAAAACGGAAATAATTTACTGATACAACAATATCTACTCGCAAGAGGACAAGATATTCACGATATTTGCGATCCTATAATCGGGACGTATAAATTATAGAATGAAAGGAAAGAGGTCGCTGAATTCTTCAAACTACATATGCTTTCTTCGCATCTTACGAAAGAAAATTACGTGTACGTGCATTATTACAAGAGATCGATAACTCATTTCTTAGCTCTGACGTGTGATATGTATACCTAATCTTCACGTCTTCGAATCTGCAAATAAATTGCGTGTACGGTTATCACAGATATTTAATATACATCGATGGGATACGACATGATTAACCTAGAAGTGAGATAGAGTGAACTATTTCGCGGTGAATTTTTTAAAGATTATGCATTTTTTTATATTGCATTTGAAGAGTATTGATAAGTTTGTGGTTTATAATTATTCGGATGCACTCGGTAAATAAATAAATTTTAATAAATAGATCATTCCGGTATAAAGTTTTAAATTACCACTTTAAACAATAAAAAATAATTTTGTGAGCATCATACTCGTTCTCTTTATTACCGCTGTAGTAAATATAGTATCTCCACCGAATAATCAATGAATTCGTGACTCTATCGTCGCTACTACACTACTCACACGATTGAATTGTAATTCACGTACACTTTTACTCAATAACTCATTTTTTCGTATGCAAAAATACATTCGAACCTCCTTAACCTAAAAAAAAGAAAAACATTAATTTGAATAGTTCGCTCTATCCATCCAATGAAAAAAAAAAAAAAAGAAGAAGGATCTTGAAATAACCCATTTAGTTTTCAATAAAGAAAGAAAAAAAAAAAAAAAAACATAATCGAGAAATAAAGAAAGAGATAGCAAGAAATAGCTTGTATAAAGAGGAAAAAAAAAATAAAAAAATAAGCGAAAGCGAGCATCGTCTATGGCGCTACGCGTCGCTCGCAGCCGCTGAAAATTCTATTACAACCGAGCTCGAAATTCCCAGCGGGGGAGCGTCCCGATTTTCTCGTTGCCATTTTCACGTGGATAAAAAGAGTATAAGAGAGGAAGAGAGAGAGAGAGAGAGAGAGAGAGAGAGAGAGAGAAAAGGGTTACATACATACAGAGATGGATATATATATATATATAAACAAACACATACATACGCGTACAGCCAAGAAAGTAGCAAGAGAGCCTGCGAGCGTTATGCAGATTTCTGTTTGGACAGTCATTACGGGCGACTATGTTTGCCATCGAGGTAACTCACTCTCTCTCTCTCTCTCTCTCTATCTCTCTCTCTATCTCTCTCTCTTTCTCTCTTGGCGTCATGTGTACACACATGTGTATGATTGCATATATAGCTGCCACCCGCCTAATGTACACACTCTGGGTTGGTCGAGAAAATGGATGAGTATCTCTGCGCTTTTCTCTCTCTCTCTCTCTCTCTCTCTCTTTTTCTTTAATTTACTTTTTACGGTGGGACAGAATTTTTAGTTTCTGTATATTAAGAGTACACATGTATACATATAAAGTCATGCGCAATAATTGATTTACGTGAAATAGCTTTGCTTCTATTTTTCTTTAACTGCTCAAGAATTGTGTTTTTAAAATTGTAATTTAATATGCATAGTAAAATATGGTGAAAATTAATTATGTTTTAAGGCAGACTACAATGTAGTGAAATTTATTGGATTCTAAAGTAATGCTCTTATTGTATTTGAATTGTACTTGTTTATAATAAATATTTATTCGGTAATTTAATTAATGACAAATATTTATAAAAATTTTATTAAAATAAAGATTTTACAAACACCCGAGTTTCAAAAAACATTGGCAATTTAATTAACACTCGGTAATTTTCCAAAACTCAAAGCATAAAATGTAATGGATCTCGGTCTAAAAATTAAGAACCAATAATTTTTATGAAAAAAAAAAAAAAAAAAAAAAAAAAAAAAAAAAAAAAAAAACAAACGAATCGAAATCGACATCGTAAAATAAAAAAACAAATTTTATCCTTTCGAATACCTCCGCAAAATGTACACTCTTGCGCGTACTTGCTTCGATAAACAACGCAAGCCTATACCCATTCGCCCATTAAAAAGCTTCAATTTCTTCCCACAACTCAAACACACTCATACATGCAGACGCGCGCGCACACGCACACACATGGAATTCAAAAACCGCTTGGTATGCCTTTTCTCTTCGAGCCTCGCCCTTCTAAAAAATAAAAAAAAAAAAGAGAATCCGCACCCCTTCTTCTATACGTATGAGCGTAAAATTTATGCATACACATACACGTGAGTCACCAAAAAGAGAATGAGAAAGAGAGAGAGAAAACTGTGTGGCAAACGGTATATAAGCGCCTAGTGCGCTTTTCCAGCGCGGTGTAACGTACTCTCGAATCTCCCTTTGCCTCTCGTTTTTTTTTTCTTTACCTTTTCTTTTTTTTTTTATTTCCATCACGAGAGGCTCTACATAGGCTGTGTGTGCTTCTGTTGATTTTTCGTTGGGTTTGGTTAATGTATGGATGATGACGTTGTTTTAGCGCGGAATCGACGTGTATGTGTATGTGTGTGTGTGTGTGTGTGTGTGTGTGTGTGTGTGTGTGTGTGTGTGTGTGTGTGTGTGTGTGTGTGTGTGTATGTATGTATACTACTTCTCTCTCTTCCTCTCTCTCTCTCTCTCTCTCTCTCTCTTTTTCTCTCTCGATGCGATATCGATTCGGTGGTTCTCTCCTCGCAGGGGTCGCAAAGGTTTAAAGGGTGCTTCGAGTGCCTTTTTGTTGCGAGGGTGGCTCTGCCGGTGCGCGCTGAATGGTTATAGCGTTTGATGGCTTTTCGCTTTATTTTCTTTTTTTCTCTTTCTCTCTCTCTTTTTTTTTTAGGGCGAGTGGACTGCTTCGAGTTGGAGGAATTTTTATTTTTTTTTTCTTTCTTTCTTCCTTTTTTTTTTTTTTTTATCTTTTCTGAATTGGTTGATGGTTTTTTTTGGGTGAAATTGGAACGTGTTTAATTTTCGTTGTCGTGCGTGTTTACGATGGGTAAACGATTTCTAAAGCTGTTTAGTAGATTTAGATTGCGAAAGTTGATCGTCGTTGTAAAGTTTCTTTAAGAATTTTAATTTACGTTACTTCTATTTTTTATTATAATACATAGCTACTTGAAGAAAGTGGACAACATCGCAAGCAACGACATTAAGCAATAGTTTAGCAAATTGTTTGAGAATCTATAAAACCTTACTTTTCGGACAAATTTTTATTTATGAATGTGTAATAAATTCATAGAAATACCATTAAAAAAGACTTACCGGCATAGTTTGGCTACCGTGCAAAGAATTTATCGCCCCTTGTGCCTCTTGATGCGTTGAGAATTTAATAAATGCGCAACCTGAAAAAGATAGAAAAAAAAAAAAATTATTGAATATTAATATGTTTTATGATGACTGTTACGGATAAAATGCGTATATGAAAATATTATAGTGAGATATTTACTTGCAGTATGTTATAAACGAATTAATTTTAAAAATCAATTAATTCGACTTATTTCTATTTCTCTTAAGTAAAACATTGAAAAATTGAGTCGATTATATACTATGACTTTGTAAAATAAAAAAAAAATTTAAGCATTTAATTCATACTTCTGCGATTCATTCATTAAACAATTCAACACCGATACGTATCAGAAACAAAACGTAAGCTTTTCTTTTAAAAAAGTAGCTGATTTATCAGAAAAATAATGAAAGAAAATACACCTCCGAGTATATAAATCCTCACACAGCGTATAAGAAAAGAAGAAAAAGGAGAGAGAGAGAGAGAGAGAGAGAGAGAGAGAGAGAAACGGAGAAGCGAAAAAGGAAGAAGAGAAAAAGAGAAAAATCGCGATAGCCAACTGTTCTACATCGGAAGCTTGCGCCGGTGTTGCCTTTCCAACGATTAATCGCGTGTGCGCAAGAATGTGTGCGAGTGAGAGAGAGAGAGAGAGAAAGACTGCTTATCGCGGCAAGGAAGACAAAGGGAGGCGCCTGGGTGCTTAATAAGGGGACGCGTGCGAGGTTTCCACCGCTTGGCTCGTTACTCACTCTGGCGTCGAAAAGCGAACTTCATCAATCTCCTCACTTTCTCTCTCTCTCTCTCTCTCTCTTTCACTTTCTCACTCACTCCATTTCTCTCTTTCTCCGTTCAAGAATTCTTATCGGAGTGTCCATTGGTCGAGCGTCAGTGGAGTGTATAATAACGCACGAGGGAAAGAGAGAGAAAGAGAGAGAGAGAGATGCGCTCTCGTTGCCGCGGCCAATGAATATTTCATGCATCGACGCTGCTGACCCGACGCTGCCTACGTACACACACACACCTATATATATATATATATATATATATGTATACGTTTGTATACCTTACCGTTCACAAGTGACTCTAGATACAGTCTATGTTGCGTGCGTATGCGTGTGTGATGGATGGAAAGGCTGATGCGTTGAAACATATATAAGACGGCGTAAATCGCGTGGGGAGATACGTTAAGACACGTCGAAGGGGATATATATTTTGCAAATTGGAAATACTATGGATTTTACGGGCGATCCGTTTTATTCGAAAAAGAAGGGACGAACGCGTTTGTAGCGAGTGGACAGGTGTGAAATTAATTTTAACGATGCGCGCGGCGATGGAGAGCTTTGTTTTTCGCGTGTAGTTGTTGAAGTGAACGTTGATATTGAGTATTGACGCAAGGGTTATTAAGTTTGAATGATGAAAATACGTTGAGTAATAACGTTTACGGATTAATAGAAAAATGTTTTAAATATTTATATATACGTATCGATTGATTATTTTACAGTTTTAAAATAATAAAAGTTTTAGTTTCAACAAGTAAAAAGAAGTCGAGTACTTTATGAAAACTAGTAATAATTTTTAGAATACATAAATAAAAGCTAATTTATTAATAATTTATATTTAAAACGATATTACAATCTTCAATATACCCTTACTAAAAAGAAAAAATCTTAAAAAAAGAAAAAAAAAAAAACAATAACCTAAATGATCACCGACAACATCGCGCACTTCAATACTCAACCGCTCCTAAGATAAATCGAAGAGTTTAATCACAAAAAAAAAAGAAAAATAAAAAAAAAAAAAAAAAATTTTAAAGAGAGAAAAAAAGAGAAGCGGACAAAAAAAGGGCGTGAAAATTTTTAGCCCCCTCGCTCGCGCGTTATCTCACCAACCTAGCTCTCGCAGACGCCATTACTTCGCGCCCTAATTCCCATCGACGCGTCTCGAGCACATCAATTGGACACTTCGGTACTCGACGCTCGTCTTGCTTTTCTTTTTTTTTTTTTTTTTTTTTTTTTTTTTTATTTTTCTTTTCTTTAACGGCTTATTTGTTACATCCTATCGCGACCATCCCGTTAACGCGCGTACACACGCGTATAACGCACGATTAACGTAGGACGACGCGCTCGTTCCATCTTCTGAAATGTAGCGAAGACTTAACGCGAGTTTTGAGAAAAAAAAAAAAAAAAAGGCGCGACGAGCGATTGGGAAGGCGCGTGTAATTTATCGAAATTTTATGTAACGCGAGTGTAATAGGTTGGAAATGTGGTTATGCTGGTGTGAAATTGTTAAATATTTAACTATTATCATTTGAAGCGATCGCACGCGCGTGTGAGAGAGAAAAACTTAAGGAGCGAATAAACATCGTGAATTTTATTAATTTTATTTTATTAATAATTTTTCGCATTGATTATTAATTTTGTGCGGAATAACTGTTGCGAAAAAAGAAAGGGAGAAAATTCTGCTGTATCGGCAAAAGGATAGAGGAATCACTTTCAGGATGGATGATAAGGCTTGATTATTCAATTAATATTTTCGCCGAAGTCGTTGCTTTCGTTTTTTTTTTTTTTTTTTTTCTATGATGAAAATATCTTTTTGTAACGTCCAAGTGGCTAAAGTAGCTTTAATTAAAATTTTCCTTCAAACGTTAATTTCAATTAATTTTTATTTTTCTGATATTTTTGTTAATTAAATTATTCATCACTATGTATACATAAGTTGATTTCGTTATTGATCGAAAAAATATAATACTTTGTTACGTTATTAATTAATTAAAAATTTATTTCGTAAAAGATAACAATCGAGAAACTATAATTAATTAGTAATTTATTTGAATCTATAATTACGTCCAACATGTTTATACCAAAAACTTTTTCAACCGAATTTTTTTTCTTTTACTTTCGAATCCAACTCTCGAACTTAACGCTTAGCGCATAAACGCGTTTACGTCCCCTCGTCGCGTAACAACAGCAGCGTCGTAGACGCGTGTAATAGTCGAAAAATAAAGAGAGAGAGAGAGAGAGAGAGCTATACCGCGCTAATCGATACCCGTACGGAGAGGCTTTAAAAATTCGTAAGCAAGTGAAGAGAAAACAAGAACACGATATGTATATACATATAAGTTAAACAGATGGCAGAAAATTGTAAAAACGCGAGGACGATCGTAAATCTTCGTGTACATACGCGTTTGTAGGAATGTGTATCGCTTGCTATTTGTCTCTCTCTCTCTCTCTCTCTCTTTCTATCCTCCTCGAGATCGAAGCACTCTTCGACGCGGTGATTTATCGTATTTGCCTCCGTTTTTATTTCTTTTCTCTTTTATCAGGATCTCTTTTTCGCGCGCTACGTTAATGGATGGCTCGAGAAAC
>OX465096.1:63660093-63725093 GCA_949987625.1 Chalcis sispes | reverse complement strand
AAATTGACCCGTTCTCCTCTTCTTCTATCCCAAAGTGACCCCTACTTTCTCACTTTCTCCATCCCTCTCACTCTCTCTCTCTCTCTCTCTCTCTCTCTCTCTCTCTCTCTCTCTTTTAAGCTCTTTACTTGAGCATTTACCATAGAAATTAGACTGATATACATTGCAAAGTCGGCAGTTAAGTGTTCAGAAGCGCGGCTAAGTGAAGAAACGTGTCGTTGTTGTCAGTGTCAATTTCTCGCGCGCGCGTTTTATAATGAAAGGCAGAAAGAGCAAGAGAGAGAGAGAGAGAGAGAGAGAGAGAGACATGAACGAGTATAGTAAGATAAAGAAGGAGAGGTGGAAATAAGAAGAACGAGAAGAAAATCTTGTTTGCACTTTCTTTGCATAAGCGCAAGTCATTTCTTTTACTCAAGGGAGAGAATGAGAGACGGAAAGCGTAGAAGACGCGCCGCGCGGAATCGAATTCGCTTTACTCGGACGTGATGCAATATTCGATTCGTGAATTAATGATGTCGAAGTTACTAATCTATTCCCGAGGAAAGAAAAGAAAGAAAAAAAAAGAAAAAAAAATAATAATAATAATAGTAAAAAAATGAAGATTTTATAATGGCTCCGGGGATTCTGTTAACCGTTAGGAGCCGATGTTAATTCTGAATTACTTCTGTTAATTCGGCCGGTAATTGATAGGGCACGGTGTAAAATCTTAAAGCGAGTAGAAGAAAGTTTTATCAAAGATAATTTTACAACGGTTGATTGTTCTTCTTGATAATTTTGTTGCCATTTTCCTCTTTCAAAAAAAAAAAAAAAAAAAACAAACAAAAAAAATAATAAATAAAATAAAATAAAAAGAGAATAATAATCCGGAAAATTTTATGAAAATTAACGTGGATATTTTACGGTGAAAAAAAATTCTCATTTTTTAAGCACTAAATATATTATATTTGCGTATTAAAAAATTTCTTTTTGAATCTTTTTAAAAATTAAAATATTAATGTTAAAATATTAAAATTACTATTTTATTCTCGTTGAATTTTAATGAGAGAATAAAAATGAATTTTTTATTCACTATTAATACTATTAATGCTTTCGTGTACACAGTGAAATTTCGTACTCTGATAATGTAAGCAAAACATAATAAGATACCATTGTATTCTATTTACGTAACGTTTAAGATTTAATTTAACACAAGTAGTAAATCTCGAAACGCGAATAAAACAAAACGTCGAGACGTTTCCCTTTCATCAAAACTACATCATCCTTGAAAACCCATCAAAGACGCGCTTTAGCATCGTCGTGAAAATAAAAAAAAAAAAAAAAAAAAAGAAAAATGTAGCAGCCAAAAACTGTATATCTAACCTCATTCGGTGTACTTACAAGTGTCCGGCCCAGAGAAAACCTCTCCAAGAAACAAAAGCTTCTTTTGCCTCCTTTTAGAAACGATTTTAATTAAAAAGAATAAAAAAAAAAAAAAAAAAAAAGAAAGAAAGAAAGCAGCAGCGAAGAGAAATAAGACGAAGAAAAAGAAGAAGAAGGTAAAAGTTAAAGAGAAGGCAGTAATGCCGCGTACCCGAGTAGTAGAGTCTAACGCTTGGTACAATAAAATGATGAAGAGAGAGAGAGAGAAAGAGAGAGAGAGAGAGATAGAATGAGGAAGGGAGACTGAGCTTTCAACGAAAGTTGAGGCGACGCAAGCGTCGCGGTGAGCGCTTCAAGTCCGAGAAACTATGTTTGCTCGTCGAACAACAAGAGAAAGAGAAAGAGAGAGATGAACGGAAGGTAAAGGAGGGAGAAGGAACAACAAATACGCCGCGCGCGGAACTCCATTTTGCGAGTCGAGTGCCTTCGCTTCTTCCATTTCGCTCGCTTCTGTCCTATCCCTACGATCGATATAAATTCTCTCTCTCTCTCTCTTTCTCTTTTTCGTTCTCCGTCTTCCCGAGAGACTTTCCATTCGTATATATTTGATTGCTCGGTAAACATGTCCAAGTTTATAGCGAACGACCGATGGCTGCTGATGTTTTCACGAGCGAGCCCGCCCATACTTACAAGAATATTGTTTTCCTTTTTCTTATCTTTTGTTTTCTTTTTTTTGTTTTTTTTTTTTTTTTTTCATTCTTATATACTTTACTTTATGTTCGTTGAACAGGAAAAAAAAGGCAGCTTTCTTATAACGAGGAGTGGTCGAGGATTGCTAATCAAATTCGCTGGTTTTAAATTTAATAATTGAGACGAAATTATTTATCGTAATATAATAAATCTACGAATTACTAGAGTTTTCTATCAAGTTAATAGATTAAATTCTGCGCTACTAATATTTATTATCAAATAAAAATGGATTACCGTAAATGCATCAGCCGTACGCATTAAATGCGAGTCGTAGAAAAAAAAACGTGAACAGACACTTTGGAACGTTGATAAAATTTCGAAAGCATTCGGAAATAAATTAGATGATAAAAAATAATACCAGCCATTCGCATGAAAATCTTCTCTCAGTTCTCGTATAAAATTCCGCGCATTACATCGGCATAAAATTTCGAAAAGAAGAAAAAAAGAGAGAGAGAGAGAGATCTAACGGAAAAGCAAAAGAACGCAAACTCATACGTACCGAGAGATATGAAAACTCTTGCGTACGATTTTAAAATGGGTAAAAGCTCAGAGAAATGCAAAAAGAGAGAGAGAGAGAGAGAGAGAGAAAAAAATTCAAAAGTCAAACCTTCGCGGAATTATTACATTAATAATCATAAAAGCAGTACTTAAGGGCCTTTTCAATTTCCAGCTTGGGGAGAGAGAAAGAGAGCGAGAGAAAGAGAAAGTGAGCGAGATTATCGAATTCCGCGGAAAGCGCGCATGAGAGACAGAGAGAGAGAGAGAGAGAGAGAGAGAAAAGACAACGAGGCAATAAAAAAAAAAGAGGGGAGAGGGGAGGATCGAGGTAGTAAAAACCCCAACGATGGAAAGGAGAAAGAAAAGGAGAAAAATCCAGGCGCGCAAACGGGAGAAAAATCGTCGAGTTCCGACCGGTTGCCTCCGTGCTCCTATGGAATAAAGAGAATGAGAGAAGGAAGAACCGTTGGAGGAAATAAACGAGAGATTTTTACACGCGAGCGTATGAAGATTTTTAAGGCCGCGCATCCGCGTATATCGTAAAAAAAAATAGATGGTGAAGGAAAGGAAAGAGATGGTTATAATGCGTGAAAGAAAGGATACATGAGGGCATGGAAAACGAATGGAAGGGTGAAAAGATGAAAACAGATCGTCAACGACGAAGATGGATTAATCGGTGGAAAAAATTTTTTTAATTTTTTTTTTTTTTTTTTTTTTTTGTTTCGGAACTTTGCTGCGTAAAAGTAAGTAATTATATGGGTAATATTGTGACGGTTTACTTGACACGAAAATGTATAGATCGTTGATTATGGATTTGTAAGAAATTTTTTATAATAAAAATAATTCGCATGCTAGGATTATTAAAAGATTTTCTCATGAAAAAGAAAAAAATGAGATCACAACTAGAAATGAAGAAAAATTTTATTGAAAATTATTTCAAATAATGAAAAATATGATGCGTTGATGAGTAAAAAATTACAACAAAACAATAAAATTTTTAGCATAGATTTTTTTTTTTTTTTTTTAATATTATCATCGTCATCAAAAACTGCAACGATAACTTCAATCTCTAACCAATCGCACACGCACACACGCGTACTCAAAGTAAACCAGAACTCAAAGAAAGGCCAAAAATAAAACCGCACGAAACAAAAAGCAGAGACCGACACGAAAGTTCATCGACCCGAATGTGCACGCACAAAGAGAGAGAGAGAGAGAGAGAGAGAGAGAGAGAGAGAGAGAGAGAAAGAAGAGCCGCGCGGCGTATTCGTTCTCGAGGCAAGCAACCAATTCCGGTCGAATCAATTTCGTTAATTAGGCTAGTAAATCCGAGCTCTCCTCCTAATTGGCCTTACACACACGCACACAAACACACACACACACACGCACACATGCGCGCGCGCGTACGTTTTACCCCCGCGCGCAAATCGTCTATTGTTTGTTCCTTCGATTCGCCTTCGGCGTCTCGTGTACCATACGCTTCCGTGTGTATACGTGTGTTGTATGCATACGTGCCCTCTAGCTTTTCAATCCTGTGTATTTTTAATATTATTTTTTTTTTTTTTTTTTTTTTTTTTTTTTTTTTTTTTTTTTTATTATTTTTGCATCTGCGTACATGTGATTTGTTATGTTAATGCATATACTATACATTGCGCGCGTGGGTTAGATCGTTCGTATTTGCGTAAGATGACTTATCGTAGAATTTTCAAATTAAAGAATGGAGTTTTGTTTTTGTCGATCGATGAAGAGAGAAAATATTTCGTATAAAATTTATTTTCAAATGTACAAACGAACGAATAATTTTCGTTCGATCGTATCGTTAAGCGAGTATTCGAAGCGATTATATTTTCAAACTAATTTAGCCATCCAATTTTTCAGAACAAAGGCTTTCTAAAAAATTAAAAAAATTAAAAAAAAAAAAAAAAAAAAAAAAAAAAGCAGATGAAAGAAAAATCCTTAACGTCCCTTTAATACATTAAAAAGAACTATCGTAAATTTTTTTTCCCCTTGTCGCGCCCTCGTTACGTATACAACGTTCCCCGTCTGCACAACCATGTGTGTGCTCATGAAGACAGTCGCGTCAAAGGATTTAAAACGCTGACAAAGTTACGAAACACACACTCACCTCCCGCATTATTATCCCCTCGGCATATAGTTTCCCCTCCTTATTTTTTCGTCCACCTTAAACTTTTTTTTTTATTTTCATGTTATTACTTCAAGAGTTACGTTAAATTCACCGTTTATCCATTACAGATTTGCAAACATTTGTAAATATTCGTCGAATGGAAAAGCGAGTAATAAAAAGGGAAATGTGATGATGTTGAAAAAAAAAAAAAAAAAAAAAAAAACACATTTCAGCATTCATATTCTTCTTCTTTTTTTGTTTTTTTATTCCACGTGATAAATGAAGGTAAAAGATCTGCTCAACTTGCGGTCTCAAGCGGTGAAACGCTTCCTTTGTGAAGATCCATCTTTGATGCATAGACCGGAATTAAGGTTGCGCCTCTGCGCTGGGATGCGTTCGATTATACTTTATATTTTCCTTTATGAAAAAGTGCTTCTTTTGGACAATGAGCTGTAATATCTTCTTAGATGGGGTTTTTAACATTGAAATGGATGATTTTGCTTTTTTTTATTTATTTTTTTATTTTTTTATTTTTTTTTCGAGGTACGAAGAAGTTATTTTTATGGTAATTCTTTAATGCGTCGGTAATGAGATGTAAAATTTGAATAAATAGTTTGATGGTGAGTTGTATAAACTTGAGTGTAATTAGGTTAATTTCAAAGATAGATTAGCTTAAACGGAGAAAAAGTACTTTAAAGTCAATATTATTACGATATTCCTTTAACTTTATAAAGTAATAAAATACAATGCATTTCATTGCATGAATTTAACTTTATCGAGAACTTCGTTCAAACATTTAAATTTTGTAATATTATAACATATGAAAAATTTCTTCGAGCTATATCGACTTTAAAAAATAGTAAAATTCACCTTCCATACCTCAAGAATCTTCTCCTCCTTGGTCGAGCGCATACCAAAATCGGGCGTTACGAAAAACTGCATCGTCATCGCGAAATCATCCGTTCCCTTTTCTCCAAAACCCATACCGCACACTAGATATAGAAAATTCGGTGCTCGAAGCTCAGTCACGCGAGGGGATATTTTAACGCAGCTTCTCTGTATTATCTGTCTTTTTTTCCTTTTTTTTCTTTTTTTTTTTTCGTCGCGGCACAAAAGCTTTTGCACAAGGGCACGAGGTCCTCCTATGTGAGGATGACAAAACTACGCCGAGGTGACCGAAATATAATTTCCGCGAGGAGGACCGTACGCGTCCTACATACCGAGGATGGACGACGGAAAGGAAGAAGACGAATGACTCGGAAATTCATCTAAGTCGTTTAGTTTTTCTCTTACCTTTCTCTTTTGAAAGATGGTGAATGATGCAACGATGCGCTTTTATTTTTTTAGGAATTTTGGATGAAAGCAGTATTCTTCGTTTTGTGTCTTTTGCTTGTAAAAAAGATTAAGCTTAATGCGCAATGATATACGAATAAATTTTCAATGATTAAGTTTTTGCGAAATAAAACAAAATTTATTTAACAAACAATTTAAAATTATCCATTTGATTATTTAGTCCAAAGTCGAAGTGTATATAAAATGTAAAATCAATTCGCTTACTGATTGAATCTTAGGCTACAATTAGATTGAATGCAATTTATTTGTTTTCATACGTAAAGTAAGTTTTTATTTGTATATTCAGAAAAAAAAAAAAAAAAAAATTGATAAAAATCGAATAACAAAAGAGCATAAAATCGTCAAGAGTTTTTCAAGTGTTCTTCAAACTGTACAATGATCCAAACGAATAAGATATAGTTCAAGCATAACGATATTTTCAAACAAAATATTCGCAATAAACAAAATGTACACGTAACGTAGAAGCATCTCAAATGAATTTAAACTCTAGTCCAAAAATAGAATTCAGAAATACAACCATCGCCCAAGAACATCTACATCACATTCAACGCGGGACGTATCTCGAAATACCGAAAACGACTACGAGGACGACGACAAATAAATTTACGTAAAAGGATCCCTCACGTGTATTCGCCTATCGCGTACACGTACACGTACATAAACACACACACACACACACACACACAAACACACACACAGACATACGCGAGTCTGTACAAACGTACACGTGCGATCGTCGGTATACCGAGTAAAGATTATCGCTCACGCTTTGCTGTATAAGCGCTCATTCGTGCCGTGAATTATTCCGGGCGCGCCTTTCATTCCGACAACGAATGGCTATGGTGATCCTCTTTTTTTCCGTTCCCTATGTATGTGCGCGCGTGCGTGCGTGCGCGCGCGTGTGTGTGTGTGTGTGTATCTGCGTGTGCACGCGGCGTTTATACGACTTTCCTTGTTTTGCGAGCGTTTGCTTATCGGGTCACGGATTAGTCATACGGTCGTTTTGAGATTGTGCGTCGCCGTTGTAAGTTGTCGGATGATCTGCGATTGAGTATTTTTGTTGAAGGGAAGGAGTTGGCTGAGAGTTTTCGAAATGATTAGATTGAATCTAATGGATGGATAAAGAGTGAGTTTGATTATTGCAAGTTTTATCGAAAAGTTATTTGATTAATAATTTATAAAAATTTAACAAACTAACATACAAAAGTTAAAAAAAATCTATATATATATATATAATATTGGCCTTCAACAACTAATTAAATAAATTTGTATTATAAATTTCAACAATCAACACATTCTTTAATAATCCAGAAAATTAAGTCTGATTTTTTAACACACAAACCTATATCTAAACTCATCGTCACAACCAATAAAACACATTTTGGTCATTTAATAATTTTTATAACTATCCACATATACACAAGGACAAGTAGAAGTCATCCCTTCTACACATACATACAACACGTCGAGAGAGAGAGAGAGAAAGAGAAAATCCGCGTGTACACATAATCGGGGTAGCATCGAGCTATACACAATTGCCCCCGGCAAATTCATCGTGCGTAGATTATATAGCGCAAAACTATACTCCGGCTATATACGTATGCAGAGAGGGGGGGGGGGGGGGGGGGGGGGGAAGGAGGGGGAAGAGAGTAAGCGCGCGGGCGAGCATTGCCTATTTGCCCGGCATTAAATTACACGGGCGGCCGGGGCCTCTCTCTCTCTGCGTCGGGTTTACTTTCATCACATCCAATATTGATCAGCGTCCATTCGTCCATCCATCCGTCCGTCCGTTTGTCCGTTAGTTCGTTCATTCGTTCGTTTAGTTGGTATACGCGTATATATATATATATATATATATATATATATATATATATATATATATATATATACGTTCGGGCACGCGTGTAGTACGGGTGTGTATGCGTACGTTTGCACTTTATTTATGCAACGGCACATTGTTGCTTCGTCGCGCCTCTGCCTCCATCCGTGTGATCGAATTTGGTGTTTTCTTTTCTCTCTCTCTCTCTCTCTCTCTCTCTCTCTCTCTATCTCTCTTTTTTTACCGTGCACCGTAAATACCGGTGTTGTTTTTGCCCTCTCTTTTTTTTTTTTTCGTGAAAACTGCGCGGAATAATCGTACGGTGATAATACTTTTTACGATCGTAATTTTAATAGTAAACCGTATGATTTTATTTTTCAATAATTGTAATTAACTTAGAAAAATAACTTTTCTTTTAACTTACAAATTAAGTTTACTTTTTTTTTAACACGTAATTAAAGTAAGTATTGTTATAAATTTTTAAAGCCATGTCTTTCGATATCATAAATATTTCAAAAAACATAATAAAAAATGTATAACACTGCACAATAAACATACAAATATCTAACTTTTTCACTAGCACGTAACTTAATAAGCCAACATTTCCGTCCCACAAGAATTCCCGAAAGAAAAAGAAATTACGTCTCCCCTAATAGACAGACTCTCTTTTCTATCTGTACATACATATAAACATACACATCCGATATATATATCGGTAACAATTCCAATGCGGAGAGTAAGCATCCTTAACAAACATAAGCTCACTCTCTTCTCGTCCTTTCACGGACTGAATCCTGGCACGGAAATTGAAGAAATTCGAACTGACCGATTCTCTCTGTCTCTCTCTCTCTCTCTCTTTCTCTCTACAACTGGGTTGTCCCTTAGGGACGAAGAAAATAGGGTTTACGGTAAGGAAAAAAAAAGGGAAGAAGCCCTTCCTTTCCGTTCTATTCGTAAGCGGAGAAAAAAAAACGCATTGGGAAAAAAATTCGGAAGGGATTTAGTTATAACGTTCGAAGTTATTTCGGATGATACCGGTAATTCCGATGGTGGGTGTAGTTGTTAAATCGCTTTTCTCTTTCTTTGTTCAATTGAATGTTTAACGATCGATAAGTTCAACGATGAGTTTATTTAATATCGAAAAGCATAAACTTGTTTTCGGAATATAAAAATATTTGAATTTTAAAAGCATACGTGCAAACCTTACTTATTTACTAAAATATATTGGATGAAATGTGCATTTTGAAAATTTAAGAACTATATTTAATGGTTCTCTTCCATCAAATCCATACGGTACTTGAAAAGAAAAAAAAAGAAAAAAAGAAAAAATCAACCGAAAATTTTTCAAAAAGAATTTTTCATGAAATCTCAGCGCATGTCTCCAGCAGCAATAATCTCGCGTTCGACTTGGGTATTGGCTTTTCTCCGTCTTTTACTAAAGCCACGAAACATTTTCGCCGATTTCCTTTAGGAGAATTCCATCAACGATGTAAGCGCTGGTGTGTACCTATATATATACGCGATGCAACGTCTGCGTCTCCGGCGACGCAGGCAATGAGAGATTACACGTCTGCAATCACTTAAGGCTTTTCGCCAGAGGTTGTTACGGAATGACGTTCGAAAGATTTGCCGAATGAAATGGTTCCGATTATAGTAAAAATCTCCATATTTATGCTTCGTTTTTTAAGTCTGCTTTTTCTCGCTTTTTTTTTAATTTTTTTTTTAATCGTTATTTATTATTATTTAGTTTTTTTAGACGGACAGCGATTATAAAAATGATACGGAGAAACAAGTTTCAAGTGATATTGCAACGCGAGACTAATATAAGGATTTTTAGACTGATTGAAGATTGCCTGTTATTGATGTATCTTTTCATTTTCATGCATAAGTAATACAAGAATCAAAAAAGTATTCTCTTAAGTATTAAGTTGATCTTAAAAAATTTCATACTTTACAAATATTAATTGATGAGTTTGAAATTGATTTTAATCTAGAAATTTTTTTTTTTTTTTTTTTTTTTTGTAGTTAATTAATGAAATGTAACATAATTAAATAATATTAAAAAAGAAAACAGACATTTAAAGCTTAGCACAAAATATTCGGTGGGATTCTTATGCTTCTAAAAAGACTTTGCGCCATTAACGACAATAAACACGTCTCTCATCCTTTACAGAAAGTCAGCCTCAACACCTCCGGTAAGTAGCAAAAGAAGAAGTAGAAGAAGGAGAAGAAGAAATAGAAGAAGCAAGTTTCTGCACAAGTATGGAAACGCGAAGCGAGGACTTACGGCAAGAAAGAGATAGATATATACAAAAGCAACGCTTTTAAAGATAGAAAGAGACCGGAAAAGTCTCGGACTGTACAACATTCGAGGAATCCGCGGACTAATTAAATAAAGGGGAGAAAGAAGCAAAAGAGGGAGGAAAAGCAGCGTCACCTAGAGACCTTTTTGTCGACCCGAGAAGAAGACGACAGCTCGTTTATTTAATTAAATTTCAAGGCCTCCGGCACTGACTTAGCGCCTTCTTTCCTTCTAATTATTTCTCGACTCGGTAATCCGCCATTTTGTTAAATTTTTAGCGAGTTAGAAAATGGTGGATGGCAGGCGACAAAAAGTAAATAAGCTGCCAACCGTTGGATTATATTTTGTGTCGTATTTTTTGCGTTTAAAGTGGAAAGTTTTGCTGGATTTGTTTTTGGAAAAAGTTTGAAATGATGTTTGAAATGGTGTCGGATAATATATGTAACGTCTTTTTTATCAGCGCGAATATTTACTACTGAGTTAAATTTACATTATTTATATATTTTGTCATTTAATAAAATATTGTCAACTTTATTTACTATGGATATAACGATAATAATCAAAACAAGTGAAATTTTAAACAAAGTCGGTTAGACCGACCATTAAGGAAGCAATGAATTATTTCATTTTTATCGCAAAATCTTGGTGAACCTTTTTATTACGACTGCGAAAATATAGATCTACGGATTTCGAACATTTGCGTTGGGTTTCGCGCTTTCGTGGAACAATTCTCGAAAAGTAGAGAGCGAGATAAAAGAAAATTCGCAAGGTTAAGCAACTCAGTGACACGAGAAACTTGACTCGTATTTATGTATCTCGGAGTTCGCGTGTCGAGAGACGTTTCGAACCTCTTAGACAATTTTGTTGATTATATCGACCAGCAATATCTTCTCTCCTTCTCTAACGCCAACGTCGTTCTTTTTGCAATACACGCTATCTCGGTATGGATTTTAACTTTTTCTCTCTTCCTCTCTCTTATTTATTTCCTTTTTTCCAGGTGCTTTTTACGAATTTATGTACGCGTATATATACACGAGCTCGATCTATTTCAATTTTTAATTTGCCTTCAGATCGGTGATAACGCGTTAAAAATAGATGGGTGTTACACTTGATTCGCATTTATAATGTACTAAGTCAACAGGGGAAAATACGCCGCGTTGGGCAATATTTGTTTAACGCTACCGAAATCTTTATTTCGTCGTATAGTGAATTGCCTCGTGTTTTGTGCTTTTTTTAATTTTTATAACGGGAAATAAAAATGATGCCAAAAAAAAAAATATAGTTATTTCCTAAAAATATTTAGAGCCTAAGGATCATCTGATAATTTCTATTTTCAATTAAAATACTTTTATTCGTATCTAATAATAAAATTTTTTATTTAAACTTTAAAATACTAACAGCTTTTCTTTAAGAATACGGTAAAGACAAATATTCCATTTACATTTCACGTCGGCCATTAATTTTTTATCTTAACGAAAAAGAACGCCAAACTTATTTCGTTTCAAAGTTCCACTCGACTCGCTCTCATTTAGGACTTTGATCTTTTTCTCGAGCTATTTGCATTTACCTTACTCGTGCGCAATTACGCGTAGACTCGATGACTAAAGAATCTTTACCTTTTTTATTTCTCTCTCTCTCTCTCTCTCTCACAACCTGTACGTTTTATTCTTCTTGAAGTTTCCTTTTAATGCATGCCTCGCGATTAACTTTTGTACGCGATAATTGTTTTTCTTTAGCCCTTCTTAATCTCTCTCTCTCTCTCTCTCTCTCTCTCTCTTTTTTTCTCTTACGGGAGAAGGGTCGCACGAGAAATCGAATTCCTGGCCGGAGGCTCACGCGCGCGCGGGAATTGGGGTTGATTTTAATTACCGGGGAAATCATTAGCCCCGTTGAAGGCAGGTTACAACGACGTTGATGCGTGTTACCCTCATTTACTTATACATACACACACACATGTATACTTCGAAGAATAAGTCACGTTACCTTTTTTCTTTTCTCTTATCTTTTCCTTTCGATTTTCAGCCCATTGATGAAGCCGGAAAAAAGAAATGGAAACAATGGTTAAGTGAAACGGAAAACGTGATAAATTGATTACGTAACGTATTGTGCCAGGATCATTTAATATTTACAAAAAGTAATTTTGGCTAATTATATGTTTAAATTTATAAATAACTAAAGCATTCAAAAAAAAAAAAAAAAAAAATAATGTTAAGTCATTTATTATATAATTGTCAGTGCAATAAATTATTCACGCGTATTTATAAAACAACAATTCTATTCATTTCTTTGAAAGATATCATTAATTTAAGCGGGCCGATAAAATTTACAAACGTTTCATAAAACAGCCGTCACATTAATTCCATCTCCTCGAATTAATGTATAACACACAACGACAAACGGACATATTTTTACTCGGCAAACAAAATGAGCTTACATAGGCGCGGCATTGCTTCATTTAGAGTACAGGAAAAATATATCCGAGAATTAAGTCACGCTTGCCCAACGGTTATAACTTTCTTTTACTCTCCTATACTGCTCCAATTCGAAAACTCGAAGTCGAGTAATTGACGAGCGGTACAAGGCTGTAAACGCGTGCGAATCAATATTTGGACTGGACGTTGTTGCATTTGGAATTTACCAAGATTATTAGTGGGTTAAGAAATACGCGCGAGAGGACATTATACGAGTATATGTTTTGTGTGTGCGTGTGTGTGTGTGTGTGTGTGTGTGTGTGTGTGTTTTGACCGAAGGAGGGAGAAGAAAGAATAAAGATAGGGATGAGTGAATTAGGGGGTAAGGATTGTTGTTCGTTGTACGAGAGAGAAAATATGGTTACGAGATTATTGTTAAAATAACTCGTCGAGTAAATTAATTAGGTTGATACGTCGAAATACGTCGATATTTTCGTCCGAAAAGTGTTTTCGTTAGAAAATTTTACGAAAAACAAAAAGTTCATCGACCCGCGAAAGAAAGGCAGAAGAGGAAAAAAATGCGGAATATGGAAAAATAGATAAAAACAAAATTTGACCGAAGGCCGAATAGGTTGAGCTTCAAAGTGCGCGGATATATATTTGCGCGAATCCTGTTTTTGTTTTCGGAGGTCGAAACGCCCGGATATTTTGATATCGACTTTTTTTTTTTTTTAAGCTTTGCTTTTGTTACTCGTATTATTTTTACCATCTGTTTCTCTCTCTCTCTCTCTCTCACGTTCTTTCATTTATCGTTGGCTCGCTGTTTTTTTATTTGCAATGATTTCTAACTTCGTACTCAAATAAAAGCCAAAATTCGGATGAACTGATTTTCGATCTTTTTTTTTTCCTCTCGTTAAAGCAATTTTTTTTTTTTTTTTATCCATCACGGTAACATAAAGTCGAAAATCACGTGGAAGCTCAACGTATTTTCATTTTAAATTTCTTATGTAATAATTCTAATACAGTATGAAAAAAAAAAAAAAGAGCAAATAAAGTATCTTACCTAAAAACTTTTATCAATATTCACGCGGAAAAAATTCCAGAACGCCGGGCGAGCTTACAACAATAAAGACGATATTTCCAATGTGCCATTCGTGCGCGAAGGGCGTCGCAGTCGGCGTCGTATAAACGCGCGCATATAGAAAGCCAGCCCCAAATGGCAACGCGCCAAGTGTGTTAGCGCACGCGCTTTACAATGCCGCGGCGCAAACACTTTCCATTCGTAAACAAGGGTAAATACAACTAGCCGGTTTCGCACCTAATGTCTCACCGCGTCCGCGCCGATTTCGGCTTCGTTCATCTGCGTGTGCTTATGCGCGTATACGTATCTACGAGGGCTGTTTAACTTTAGCGGATCTCGTTAATGGTACGGTGTGTGTGTGTGTGTGTGTATGTGTGTGTGAAAAAGAGCGAGAGAGAAAGAGAGAGTATGGGCGGATGCAGAAAGGTGAGAAGGATGTATGTATAGTTAGTTCGGAGAGACTTGCAAGCAAACGTTAAAGTGATTTTGTTTATTTGAGCAAGCTTTCGAGGCGATAAGTGTTTCATTAGTAAGTAAAACAAGAGAATGATTTATTTACCGTTGTTTGGTCGAAGGTTTAATTTCGAGTTGAAATAGAACGAAGAAAAAAAAAAAAATGTTACACGATTTGATTCATTTGTAATTGTTTTGCATAATAATTATTTAATATTACGATAAATGTTTAATTTCACGATGAACGATATGGAAACGCGTATTAACTTTCGTTGCATTATGTGAGCTTGCGTTTAAACGTTTGATACTTCTGCGTAATAAATGCATGAATAGAAGTAATTATGAATTTATAATAATTATATTCAGAGAACAATTGTAAGCCATTACTAAACTGTTGATAACGTTGAAACCTTATTATAATATTGCAAGTAATATTAACATTAAATACACAAATAAATTAATAATTCGTTTTAAAAAATGACGTTAAAGGTTAAATTATTAATCATTACGGAGAGTAATTCAATCAAATTTCAAAGATAAAAAAATGACAACGAAGAAAAAAAAAATAATTTCAAAAGGACAAAGATTTTAAAATCTTTGACAGGTGCACTCATTCGCATTGAAAGTTTGAAAAAATCGGATATTCCATTTGGCGAATATCGAGATGAAAAATTTATTCGTAATTGAATAGATTTATAGATATACGAGTATAAGCGAAGTCGAACCGTAATCCGCATGTTGATATTAGAAAGTTTTTCCTAGCTTCCGCGGGATTTAAATTTAACGTCGATAAGTATTGAAATTTCATTTGAATACAATATTTTTTTCTTCGTAACTTTCATGAACGCTGACTCTTAAAGAAAAGCATATTTTAAATAAATAAATAAAAATAATAAAAAAAAAAAAAACGATAAACAAATAAAAAGTACATTAAATACTTAACAGTCGGTATTTTTCCGTATCCCAATACCTTCGATTCGAAAAAAAAAGAAAAAAAGAAAAAAACTCGTTACAAACGTTATCCACATTCACACACATTCTCGCGCTTGCTTACACATATCAAAGCAATGAAAAGACATTCACTCGAGGGCACGTATATACACTTCTCTCTTAGCCCCTCCTCCTCCTCCTCCTCCTCCTCCACTTCCTCCTTCGTCTCTTTTTCGTTGAATAGCGCGCACGCGAGCTAATTAGCCGTATTCCGGCAGGAACGAACGTTCGTACGAGAGAAAATAGAAAGAGCGACAAAAAGCGACGCTACTCGCAAAATGCAACTCCGATGCGCGAACGGGCGCGCGGCGGTGGTTTTAAGCGCTCGAACGAGCGAGCATAATTGCTCGCAAAACGCTCGAGACAAAGCGTAGAGAGGACCGCCGTGAAAAAGGAGGAAGGTGCCTGTGCATGTGTGTATACGTATATATATAGTACGTACATACCGAATGTGTATATCTACGGTTGAAATAGAGAGAGAGAGAGAGAGAGGCAGCAGAGCAGCAGTCGGTGGCATCAAAGAAAACTTTGCATCTCTCTCTCTCTCTCTCTCTCTCTCTCTCTCTCTTAACCCCCTACGGCGCGTCACTTTATTACCAAGAGCAGTCTCTCGCACGTGTACGCGTACATATACATACACGCTCTCTCTCTCTCTCGCATTGTCTTTTCTCTCTCGAATATGCCGCCGCCCTGCGGATGAGCGAGTCTTGAAAACTTTCCGGCCTCGCTTTTGCTTCGTTTGTTCTCTCTCGCCTATATCTTTCTCTCGCAAACGCGCGCTCGTTTACCTATTTCAAAGACGATTTATTGTGAAAACTCGCGCGCGCGCGAGAGAGTTAAAGAGAGAGAAAGACAGAGACAGAAACAGAGAGGATATTGTGTGTTGGAGGCTTGCACGAGAGGCAATAAGGTTTCGCGAGAAAGAGAGAGAGTGAATCGTGAGCGAATTTTCGCTAATTCGGATATGATGGCACCGGCAGAGGCTCTGTTTTCCCCCAGTTTGTTGAGAAAGTCGTTTAAGAACAATTACGAATATTTGCTTCTGTATATTTGAATGTTTAAACGGATTTTATAAATAAACTTTATCGTTCGATGTAACAGATTGTTATTCTATTATTTTTATGTAATTTACATAATATTTATTCCCATGGAGATTTATCTTAAATTTTTTCATAAAAATGATCACAACACAACGATAAATAAATTTATTTTCGAGATCGAGAAAACTTTATCGCACGTTTATAAAATCTTTAAAATAGAATTACAAAACTTGGAGTACTAAAACAACGGCATATCGAAAGTATTAAACGTTAAGAGAATTACGGCAAATACGGCAATGCTTGCGCTTTAACATATGTACCCCATCGGGAATTTAACAAGTTTTACTGCAAGTAGAGCACATGGAAAGAGGGGGATGAGGGGAGAGAGTGAGGCGAAGTGCGTTTGCACACGAAGAAAGACGGAAGGGAAATTATCAGATTTATAACTATGGTAATTGGCTCGGGCTCGAATTGTAATTCAAACTCCGAACTTGGAATATTTCAATCGTGATTAAGTGGCTCGCCGTCTTCTCCGTCGTTGTCTTCTTCTTTCTTCGTAAACTTCCTCGAGTTTCGGAACGATTTTATACGCGAATCTATATATGTATGCGCGAGCGCGTAGTCTTGAAACTATCCGTACAAAAGATATAGAGAACGAGAGAGATAGAGAGGTCGCGTTTTATTTACCCCGATTTTTATTTTTCAAGGACTCGATCGAGCGTAAAGCTTTCTTCTCCATCACTCTTTACATTTATCAATGTCGTTTGCATAATTTTGTTTTTACGATTATTCTTCGGGGTCTTGACCAGTTGCCAATAATGCTTATTACGTAACGAAGTTTCAATATTCTTTATAGCTCTATCGTCACAAGCTTTTAAAATATTAATAATTCGAAAAAAATTTTAATTTCTTTATTATAATATAAGTTTATTATACTTTAATTTACCAAAACGTTTTATATTTTTTTCGCGCGGTCACCGACTAAAAAGTTTCTTCGCTCCCACGTCGTAGCGACAAAAGCAAAATAGATTAAATTTTTATCAAAGAAAAAAATAAAATAGCAAGGGTGAACGATTCCATCGGAGTAAAACAAAAAAAAGAAAAAAAAA
The DNA here is from genome assembly GCA_949987625.1 of Chalcis sispes. Lineage (NCBI taxonomy): Eukaryota > Metazoa > Arthropoda > Insecta > Hymenoptera > Chalcididae > Chalcis > Chalcis sispes. Next base: position 63,707,803 of record OX465096.1, on the reverse strand, counting down.
AAAGTGCCGTTATACGATCATAAAAAGTCAATCATCGGGGCGCGTAAAAAAGAGAGAGAGAGAGAGAGAGAGAGAGAAAGAAAGAAAGGTAAACGCCAGCGGGAAAATCATCAGGAGGCGGAAATGAAATGACGAGAGGCAGGAAGGCAAAAAAAAAAACAAGCGACTAAAACAGCAGAGAGAGAGAGAGAGAAAGCGTTCTACAATCTACGTACGTACGCGCGAGGCGGCGCGAGCGATAAAGCGAGAAGGAAGCGCGTAATCAAAGCACGCAAAGTCACCGAGTACTTTATTAAAGCCGTCATCGCGAGCGCTTTCGCGACGACCTCAATTTCCATCAACGTCACCTCCACGCTCTCGCGCTTTAAAGAGAGAGAGAGAGAAAGAGAGAGAGAGAAAGCGGTCCGTTCCAGCTGCTAGGAATATGAAAAAAAAAAATCGAGATAGAGAGAGAGAGAGAGAGAGAGAGAGAGAGAGAGAGAAGGTGAAACAGTGTCGGGTCGACGAAGAAACAATAACGGGTAGCGCCTTGACTAAATATACAGAGGCCGTACAGGTGAAAATAAAATGAGGTAGACGAAGCGAGGAATATATGGTTATATATACAATGTATATAACGTACATTATGGGAGTTGAAACAATAATTAACGGGTGAATGAAAGCGGTGGCGAAAAGAGCGAATTCTTTTTCCTTTTTGCGTGATTAAAGGGGAGGAAATTTTCTTTTTTTTTTTTTTTCTTTTAATTTATTTTTTTTGGAAGGTATTATAAAATAATGAAAAGAAAATTTTTTACGAGGTTAACGCGGTATTTGCGCGAGATCGGTGACTAGCGCGTATGAAATATTATTATAGTTTTTTTAACTCGTAAACGAATTTTAGCGAATGATAACATTTTTATACATTTATTGTGTGTTTTGTTTTAATAAAGTTTCGTATTAAAATTATTATTTTTATTGCGCGTTTCGAAAAAAAAAAAAAAAAAAAAAAAAACAAAAGTCAAATTGATTTTCGCGTCTACGAGTTTTCCTTACACATTCCACGTTTTCGAAAATGTACCAATCGCGAGGTCAAAAATTTCAAAAGCGATGACAGATATATATATATATATATATATATATTGTACGTAGTCGAAAATCCGGACGTTAATTAATTTTAACAATGACGATAGAACGAATTTCGATGGTCAACGTTGCCATGATGATTATTGATTATCGAAAACTGGAGTATACATTCCTTTATCGATGAATTTATACGACGAGAATCGATAATTAATTTTTAAATAGCGACAGTGAATGTACCCATAATATAATGAACAATTTACGCATTACACAGATTTGAAATTAAAATAATTTGATTTCTAAGCGCGCCGATACACGCGTTAAACGTATTTCTATACGATTACATCGGAAACAAGTATATTTAATTTGAAAATTTCAATTTGGCCGAGGTAATTATGAGAGACCGAGTAAATTATACGACTTTTTTGGTTAGAAAATGAAGCGCTGCAAATAATCTAACGGAACAATAGAAGTTTCCCCCATTATGATTTTATACTTTGATGGACACGGCAAGATTGTAATTAAAATACTGACTAGAATCTCATTAAAGTCACATGGACAGTTTCAGTTTAATTAAACTAATATTGTATTGTCAGCATGACTTTAAATTTAACAACGATTTTTTATTGAAAAATTAAAAAAAAAAAAAAAAAAAAAGAAAAATAAACGAAGAAAATCTCCTTTTACACTACAGCAAGAGAGACACGAAAAAAATAAAGCGCGATGTATGCTTCCATCTTTTTTCTAACAACGAAAAAGCTGTAAAAGATCAAACATCCCATAACTACAAAATCAGCTGATAAAAAATGCCGGTCACACACAGATGGATAACCATATACATACACAAACACAAACGCATATAGAATCTCAACGGTAAGAAGCTTTTTCGCTATAGGTCAAATCTGGAAACTGGGCCGACATGATTTTATATATACACACACGTATATATGTGTGTCTACTTAGACTCACGCGCAGCAGCGGAAAGCGCGAAATGAAATTTTGCTTGGCACACTTATGCGGCACAACACGCGATGTATATATATATATATATATATATATATATATATATATATATATACACACACACACGTATGTACGAGAAATGATATCATTCTTTCTCTCGATGTTACGCAAGCTCGAGGATATATATATCGAAGAGGATCTCGTTCGCGCGTGTTTAGAAAATTGTGAAGGTTGAAAAGAGAAAAAAGTTGAACGTGAGAAAATGAGCTTACGCGAAGAATTTTGTGTTCCTTCTTGATTTGTATTCTTTCTCCCTTTCGCATTGATACTTTTTTCATTTGAAATTTTTCATTGCTTTATCCATTGTTTATTTATGTGAGATCTTTTAAAGATTGAGTTTGAATGTAAAGTTCATTTTTAATATTTATGATCAAGTAATCATCTTGGGTGTATAATTTAAAAAAAAAAAAAATATTGAATTTATATTGTATAAAAAATTTTCTGTTTTCTTCTCCATCACTTTAAACTCTCTTTTAAATTTATTTTATGAATACTCATAATGGAAAATTTATTAAAAAAAATGGCATATATAAATGAAAATATTAAACGCTGGCATTTGGATAATAAATCGTCAATTTACATCTAAAAATACACCGTTGTATTTCAAATTTTATACAGTTGTTTAAAAGCATCGATAATAAAGTTTTTTTAATGCTTACTAATGACTTTAAAAAAACAACCATTAAGTTAACGATCGCAAACGATACGGCATACATACTTACAAACGCGCACGAACGAAAAAAAAAAAAAAAAAAAACAAAAAAAAAATAAGAGAAAAATAATAAATCGGCAAAATCTTACACACGTCTGAAATTACGGTTCACATTTGTTACCATTCGTGACGACTCAATCCTCCTCTTTTACGAACGCGATGTATAATACCTCACCTACATGCAAAAACATTTCTCTCTCTCTCTCTCTCTCTCTCTCTCTCCTTTTTTCACGGAGAAAAATAAACGGAAAGCTCGTTTGGTGCTCGTCCCTTACGCGAGAGAAATAATGTATACGAGCCGCGTCAAAATTATCTCGTCCTGCGGCTCCATTAACCAACGCGATCCCGCGTACATTTTTTCCAGCTAACAAATCGAGAAGCGTCGAGAAGAATAAGAGAGATGAGAGAGGGATGAAGTGAGAGAGGGGAGAGGGAGGGGAGAGTGAGGGGCGAGGGAGAAAGTGGAGGGGGGTGGTAAGGAGAAGAAACGTGCCGCCATATTTTTTCTTCAACTCCACGGCCATCGAGGGCAATGACACCGAAGGGAGAAGAGGATTTACCACGGCCCCCGCTGATACTTTTCGACGAGTGCGAGGGGACTTTTCTTCCTTTCTCTTTCTTTCTCTATTTTTCTCTCCCTTAAATAATTTTTAGTTAAATAAAGGATATTTTCCCGGCTTTCCCTCTTTTCTCTTTCTCCAATCTCGATCGATATTACTTTTCGAAGAGGGGAGAGATTTTGAGAATTGCCGGGCGTTCTCGATTGTATGGTTCGCTTGATGCGAATGACTTGGCATTTTTATAGCGCTAAGGTGTTTTTTTTTTACGATTATTTATCACGGATTATTTGGGCTGATCGACGATTTAATAATGTTTAGAAATAATAATTGAATTTCGTTAAAAATTGATGGATTTCACGGATGACTATTTTGTTAAATGCGTGTGAAGTAATAAAAAAAAAAAAAAAAAAAAAAATTTTATACCATTAGAGAATTAAGCTCGTTTCGTTTTAAACGTTAAAGTCATCTGCATAAGCACTTTTATTTTGCATGTAGAAAACGCAAAATGCCCATTTTAATTTCTCCGGAAGCTTGTAAGCTTTCAACAATGGGAAGAAAATTGATGTATCAAAAGCACGGGCTAGCCTCAGAAACAGTTATAGGTATTCTAAACAAGCGTAAAAATGAAGATGTAGCATAAAATTTCAATAATAATTTTAATAAAGTATAATCATTACATGAATGACAATTGTTAATTTACTGAAACACACAGAATTTCACTCTACACTAAAAAAAAAAAAAAAAAAAAAAAAAAGATCGGACTTGCTAGTTCCATCAATCCCAAAATATTTCACGCTAATTAATTAAAGTCGTCAAAGTAGAAAGAGAGAAAAGCATTCGCTTTCGTTCACCCCATTATATATTTGGTCGATCGGATAAGATTTCGATACTTGGATAGGGAAAATAGTTTGAATAAAATGGTTTGAAGTTCCCTTTCAACCTAATATTCCTGCGAGTTACGGTTCCCCATTACTCTTTTTATTTCGCCTCGTCGTCATCGTCGTCGTTCCGTTTTCCGTATAGCGTAGAATCGACGGGAACGGATATTTTTGTCGTCGTTTATAACGACCGATGCGCATTTTGTTCGAACTAACGGATGCGAGATTTCAGGGTGTGCGATGCGGTTATCGGTTTTTATCATTTCGCTTCGATTATTTTTCGCGCGCATCGACCTTAACACGTGTTACTGCTTTATAGACGAGGAATATATTCGCTTTTTTTTTTTTTTACAAATTAGCAAAGTTAATTAGGTTAATCAACATTTTATGAATAAAATCAATCGAATTATAATGTATATTTTACTATTGCATTGGCAATTAATAAAATTTAAAAAAAAAATAAGTTTAATAAGTTTTAAAGCCTTAAAAATAAGACTGTAAAACAATCTGAAATTATATTTCTGATATTCCAACTCGCATTAAAATAACAACGGCAAAAAAAGCATAAAGCAGACGACATCGTTTGGCGCATCGACCATAGGCAAAACTCTCTCGCGCTCGATCGTAAAGAAAATTATTAATAGAACATTACGTTTCTACTATCTTTCGGTAAATCATGCGCCGTATAATGGACCGTATAAACGAGTAAGAGAAAGAGAAAGAGAGAGAGAGAATCCCAAGCGTTTCGCATAATCTAAACGATAACTGTAACTACGGCGTGTTAGTATTCAAAACGGTAATTTTATGCCTGATATAACATGTAAAGCTTGCAAAAAAGCTCGCGCGCGCCCTACCTTTTATACACACACACACACGCGCGCACACACACACACACACACACACACACACACACACACACACACACACACACACACACACACACACACACACACACACACACACACACACACACACACACACACGCACGCACACGCACACGCACACGCACACGCACACGCACACGCGCACACACACACACACACACACACACACATATATATATATACATATATATACACAACAAGAGAAAGGGAGGATGAGGAGGGAGCGTGAGAGTTCCTTTGTTGTGAGCAAAGCAAACTGTATTCGATACTATATACACTTATACCGCGTACCTGCGTTCGCTGATAAATATTCAAAAGCATCATCGGAATTCGAATGCGCGGTCGTTCTTCTTTTATTTTTTTGTCTTTTTAAGTTTTTTCATCCTTCATTTTTTTTTTTTTTTTTTTTTTGTTTTTGTTTTTACGGAATGACAAAAAGAGAGCCAAGCGTGTGTACGCGTGTTTAACGATGTAACGATTACAACAAAGTATTATGTATATATAACGTAACACACTTGCATCGAATATATTAAACTTTGTTGTGTACTTCTACGCATTTTTAGTGGACGAAGGGATGAATCGAATATATAATTCTGCGATTGGTATTAAAAATTAACGGGAATTTTGTTGCTTCAAAATGTTCATCGCTTTGTGTGCACACGTATTGTATATGTATACATATACACACATATACAAGTTTATCCAAAATTTTAATAGCGCGAAGGTCTATATTTGCGATAAATTTAATACCGAATTTTATTAAATGTTCACTCGCTCGCGCGAGTATCGAATCGAACTCTTGTATTAAAGTTCAGCTCGTGCGCGTGGTAATTAACAATACATTTTTATAAAATCGACCAATAATTTCATTACGAAATCAAAAAAAAAATCTCATCCGCAATCGTAAAAACGAATCATTCCCTTTTCTCTCAACGAAAATGCTAATACAAGCCACGCGGCTGATTAAGCCGCATACGAATCTCGTCGACGAGGGGCAGGAAAAAAATTAAAAACGCAATTTCCGCGTAGGAGCGAGAGAAAGCGAGCGCGTACCCTATACAAAAAAATAAAAAAAAAAAAGGAAAGAAAGGAAGGAAAGGAAAAGGCACATTTGCTATTACTTTTTTTTTTTGTTTTTTTTTTTGTTTTTTCGACTAAGCGAAAAACCCGGGCTAATAGAATTACCGCGCAATCACAACTCTGCGTATATACACGCGCTCTTTCGTGTAACAGGTTTTTTTTTTTTTTTTTTTTTTTTTAATTACAAGCCGACTTTTCTTCCTCGATTTTACCTTTACTTTTTTCTGTTTCTTTTATTTTTCATTTTTGATTTCCCTTCCCCATCGCGCGGTACATCATCGTGTAATTTGCGCGAGGCGAAAATCAGTGCGAGTACTGATTTGTTTATGGAATAGAAGTTAGTTTTCACTTCGGGAATCGACCGAACGAAAATTGTCGGAGATTTTTTTGATGGAATGAAAATGAATTTTTTTTTTTTAATAATTGCATTTGGAAAATTGTAGAAAATGAGAAATTTTTAGTGACCGCAAAATGATTATCGCGCGTTGAACGTTTTCCGTTCGTTGATTAACATTTTGCTTTGTTAAAAGGTAATTAAAAAATCAAATATTATCCGTAAAAATATTTGCTTTTTAAAAAAGTTATACGGGATGTGTTTCGACGCATTAACTTTTCGCGTAAAATCGCCGTTAAAAATCATAAACTAATAAACGAAAAATTTACGGTAGGAGGTATTTTACGCGAAATACACATCGCGTGCGCACCGAATTTTACCACCGAATTACACGAAATCGAAAAAGTCGTCGGCGCCAAAAAATAAAGAAAAAGAATGAGAGTAAGAGAGAGAGAGAGAGAGAGAGAAAGAGAAAATGAAAAAAAAATTATCCACCAGTCTGCATCCACACGTCAGTCGCACCCAAGCGACCGTAGATAGAGAATAAAAAAAAAGGAAGAAACGTACGAAAAAAAGTGGCGAAAAAAGAAGAAAAAAAAAAAGTAAATGCGAAACGAAGAGAGACATATCGAAGTGAGAGAGAGAGAGAGAGAGAGAGAAAAGTGTGTAGGTAAAGAGGCAGTCGTCGAGCAAACCGCACAAAAGTGCGGGCGAGCGGTAGGCACACACACACACAGACACGCACATGCGGAACAGCTCGAAAGTCCGAACCGCACGAGCAAAAAGAACCGCAGCCGCAAACATACTCCCCGCTACCTCTCCCTATCTACCCCCCCCCCTCCCCTCCTCCCATTTCTCCTTTACACTTTTTCGTCGCGCTCGCGTCAGTTCCAGAGAAAGCCATTGCACAGTTGCAATTGCGTTCCGCGCGCGCCCAGAGAAAAGCTCGTAATTAAAGCGAGCCTCGGTGGTTACAGTACACCGTTCCCGTTACTGCCGCTGCCGTTGCCGCTGACCAGTCGTACGTAGAAAGACGAAGAGAGAGGATATATATATATATATATATATATATATATATATACACGTCGATTTTGCCCCAACGGCGACGTGCCGGCAACAGCGGCGCCCCGGCGTTTATAATGTCGATGGGGTGCGCGATTTTCGGGGGGTTCTCTCTCTCTCTCTCTCTCTTTTTTTTCACGAGGCTACTCGAGGGAGAACGGAACCCTCGATATTCTCTCTCGCTCTTAGGGTGCATATACATAGAAAGGGAGATGCGTACAGCCTGGAGGAGAATTTTTACAGGAGATGATGCGATGTTTTCGTTGAGTGAGTCTATGAGTGTGTGTGTGTGTGTGTATGAAAAGAGGGAGAGAGATTCAATCTTTCCTCCTCGCGGGGGCGGTGTTGCGTAAATGTGGATGTTTAAGTGTAAAGTAACAATTTTTGGGTTAATATTGTAATATTTTACTTTCATAGTTTAGAAAAAAATAATTTTACATTTTTGTTTTTTTGTTACATTGAATATACATATATATATAGATTGATTTAAATATAAAAATATAGTATAAACCTATAACAAAAATTATTTTAAAATATTTTCTTATGTTACAATAATTATTCATTGAATTAATCTAATGTTTACTGACACTTTACTTTAAAAATAAAAGTTAAATCATTTCAAATAACCCAGCGATAATTTATTCCCGTCTTTTACATGTTTCCTTGCATAAAAAAAAAAAAAAACCAATTTCTTCCACAAAATTAATCAAATCAAAATAATCAGCGCGCGGACATAAAAGGTCTTATCTTAAGCGCCGCGCTATCGTCCTTCGGGATAACACGCGGCGAAAAATTAAAAAAAAAAAAAAAAAAAAAAAAAAAATGAATCCGTAACCTTCTCCTACCCAAACGCACTTTTACAGCGGTAAAAGGAGAGAAATAATGAAAGACAGAGAGAAGAAAACGGCGGGCGCTTTTTTTTTTTTACGTAACTAGAAGCCCGCTGAATTAGGAGAGGCGGTCGTTCGAGTATGAATGCTAAATAACTGCCCCGTTGAACGAAAGGTAACGCGCGTGCTCTCTTGCGTTCGCTTCTTGTTTCTTCGTACATGCACATTCGTTTCGGTCAATGATAGCTTCCAACCGCGTTCTTTCTCTTTCTTAACCGCGCTATTGTTTTTATTTATATTTTCGACTCGATTTTCTTAACACCTTTCCCCTTCCCTCCTCTTCTCATTTTTTTATTCTCTAGTTTAAACTTTCTTTTATCTTTTGCTATGTTTTTGGAAGGAAAGTTTTTCTTTTTCTGTTTTGTTTGAAATGTATTAATAATTTAAAAAAAGAGGATTAATCGATTATTTTCGGAATGTCGAGTTTATTTAATTACAAAGTAGAATGATTTATTTTATTAAGTAAAGCAAGAGAGCCGTAGCATATAGTAATTCAATTATACTATAGTATATTATTATAATACTTTTACACGTAAAATCCACGATCGTAGTTAGAAGGAAAAGTATAAAAAAATCATTCGTCCAAAATTAAATTCTATTATAAATTTAACATCTTTCATGATTCTCTTTTCATTCGATATACGTACATAAATCCTTCTCTATACTTTTATATTCAAAGGTAGAAAGTGAAGAGAGAGAGAGAGAGAGAGAGAAATGCTGGAAAAAAATATGCATACAGCAGCTTTTACGAGAAATCTCGAAGCTTGACAAGTTCAAGAGGCAGGAGGACTCTTTCTTAAAAAAAAAAAAAAAGAAAAAAAAAAGAGAGAGAGAGAGAGATGGAGAATCGTCGCGAAGCTGTTCAAGTCGCGTGACCATCGAAAATAGACGAATTTACTTTGAAAGGGGAGAAAGAGAGAAGCGAGTTGGAAACATACTTCGTGTACTGTGTACGGCTCTCGATCGTATGGCGAAGGATATAGACGAGGATTGAGAGACTTTCGACTGTGAATGCTTTTTTTAAAATTTTCTTCGAGGAAAAATTTCAGCGCGTTTACAGAGATTTTTCGATTGAATGTAAAATAAATTAACATTAGGCTTTTTTATTTTATTATTATTTTTTTGTTTTTTTTCTTTCTATTTATAGGTAGAGTTAATTTTTTTTAAATTTTTAAATAATTCAATATTTGTTAAACATATATACGAATATAGTCTTTTAATTTAGTAATAATTATTCATGGCCGTGTGTATATAAGCACGTACATACGTATGAGTAATTTTTAAAAAATTTATTTTTTTCTCATTTACCTTTTTAATTTTTTAATAATTCAAATACGATTTGAAGGATAATTAATGCAGAGTAAAATATAAAACGGTCATTCATACAAGTCACATTTCAAATAAATTTTTCTCTCGAAGAAATACGCATACCTTTAAAATCCAAAAATTAACAAAATAAAAAAAGAAAGACAAAAACAAAAAGACTAAAATAACAATTACACAATTTAAAAAAAAAAAAAAAAAAAAGAAAAAATGTTCAGATATTTCGTAATACGCGAAAGGATTAGCTCCCAGCGGGGCAAACTACACCGAGCTTACATACACGTACACACACTCGCCGAATTCCACACGGCGACTTTCACGAAAGAGAGAGAGAGAGAGAGAGAGAGAGGGAGAAAATGTCAAACTCGACCCCTTACTCGCGTCATCCCCGCGTAATCCGATCGCACGTTCGACGATTCGCGTTACTCTCTCTCCGTTAATTCTCTCCCTCTCCTTTAACGCCGGTGTATATATAAATGTATACGTATATGTATATTCCGCGCTTTTGATCATCGGGTCGCGGGTTCTCTTTTCGAACGCTTTACGTTCGAGCGACGAGAGTCGTTCGTGGGTGACGAACAAAAAGTTTACGCGGATACTGCACACGCGAAATCGTTATCGAGATCTAGAAAATTGCGCGTCTTGCAGGTGACGCGAATAATACAGAAAGGATCGCTGGCAACGCGTTGAAGTCACTAGTCCGTAGCTCGTTGAGATATAACGAGATAAGCGATTTTTAATGACCGTTGGTAATTCGAATTTTGCGTACTTTTTTTTTTTTTCTTTTTTGCCAATAATTTATCAATTGCACGTTAAGTAATTTTACATCAAAACTATATCATGCGAATTATCAATTATCGAAAGATTTTAAAAAAAACGCCCTCTACGAAGCCCAGCGAAAAAAAATTTCAAATAACGCAAGACGAGAAATTCGTTGTGAATATTTACGAAAGGAGAGAATTAATTCCCTTCTATTCTAGTTCGGTTTTTGCGACGAAGAAAGGAGTACGTCCGCGTTATCGCAACCCCAGAGACTCGCGTTAAATTCACGATTGCGCCGTATATTTTTATTAAGATATCGTGGGACTCCTCGCATATATCACACCCATCGAAACAACGTCGTTTCAATCGTATGATTTAATTGAAAAATAAGTTTAAATATTTTAACGCGCGATATTTACGATAGAAATGAAAAAGATTCTATATTTCAAAATAAAAGGAGAAAAAAGAAAAAAAAAAAAATGTCTACTTCACGGGCGTTAAAAACTGCCCGTTACAATTTTCTCGTCCGAAGCTTTTATTACATTAGCCCATCGTGTCCCCATTTTGCTAAATTGCCACGAAAATCAATAGCTCGTAGCTTCTATAGCCGGTAGAGAATACATTGTACGATTCTACTAGCCACTCCTTCGACTAATTAATAAAGAGTTCCATTTGGAGACTTAGAAAAAAAAAAAAAAAAAAAAAAAAAAAAAAAAACAATGATAAAGCTCGCACTGGTCTTTTTTTCTTTTTTTTTTTTTCTTCATATCTTAACGCGACGCGTTCTCGTTACGTATAACGTACAAGAAACAATGCACGCAATAAGATCGAGGAGTGTGTGCGTACATGTATGTAGGTCCAACCCAGCGTAAAAATCGCGATACGAAAGTCTTGGTGAACCCTTTTGTACCATTCGGTACGTTCACTTTTCGGTCGCTTTGTCCAGTCTAGCGCGTGACCCTACATCTTTTGCCCCTCATATTTTCATCTTGTCAAAAACCGGATCGAGTGCCTCGCCTTTGTCCATCGTACGAACGGGAGAAAGAAAGAGAAAAAGAGAGAGAGAGAGAGAGAGAGATAAAACGAAAGGGTTACATAAAAAACGCAACGCGCGCACATCGCTTTGCGTCGTTACTACAGCGCGCTATGCACAATTCTTCTCTCTCTCTCTCTCTCTCTCTCTCTCTCTCTCTCTCTCTCTCTCTCTCTCTCTCTCTTTACCCGTCTATTATGTAATAAACATTGTCCAGTTCCAGCGAGCGCGTTACTCTTTTATAGTTTTGTACACTATTACGAGATACATGTATTCCGAGAGACAGAGGGAGAGAGGCTGGCTTCGTTTTACATGCATCGAAACGCGGAGGACGTATAAAACGTATCGTTGCTGAGAGAGAGAGAGAGAGAGAGAGAGAGAGAGAGAGAGAGAGAGAGAGAAAGAGAGTAAGAGAAACGACGCATTATTACGAGATTCACTCGCTAGGTGGCGTTACGCAACCCACGACAGCGAGAGATGCTCGACGAGATGGATTATTTAACGCGAGATAGCGTCGCCGCTACTTTAATGCGCTCATTCGTAATGGTTGCCATCGTAAAATGCCGTCGTAGCCACGAGGGAGGATCGAGTAAGGTCTAAACCGTTCTCTTTTCAGCGTGGGTGGAGAGTGAAAGAGAAAGTGAGAGAGAATGCATTTTAGGTTGTAAGTTACGTTTTCTTTCTCAATCTCTCTCTCTCTCTTTCTCTCTCTTTCTCTTTCTATTATGTTCACGCGACGTTTTACGTTTTTTGACGCATAGCGTTATACGTCGCTGGTACTTTATACGACAAGAGAGAGTTCTTCGATTGCTGGCGCGAAACGCGCATGCGGTTATACGACGGCGACTGGAACGGACTTTGTGGAAGGCGCCGTTTCACGTGACGGCAAAACTATTGCGAAATTTTTTGACGAATAGATTTTAATATTTTACCGTTTGGTTTTAATGGCGATAGGTATATTCTTCGTTTCGATACTTCAACCGTGTAATGCGTAAGGGAAATGCATTATTTACGATTAATATGTAGACGGAAATTTTGAAATTATCGTATTAAACTTAACGGTAACATTTTTATTATTTTTCTTCGCGCTAAAATGAACATCTATCAACGATTGGACCAACTTTTTTTTTATCAATGCAATACCTTAACCACTTTTGCAAGCACTGTTCAACGGGTCAGTTTTTTGCTTCGAACTTCAAATTTGCCAACAGCACCCGAAGAATGTCATTAACCGCGTGTTGATGAGTTCTCTCGCGCCATATATAGATGGAAAAATATCTGAAGAATGACAACGAAAAGAAGAAGAGAACTTCTATTTTTTTTTTTTTGTTCACCCCCCAAATTTTCATTTGGCGAATTCCAGCTGTGCGGCTGTCAATGACGACGACGACGTTGCTACAGCGGTGTGACACCGCGTTGTGAGGGAAAAGTTTCGTCGCTGTCCTTCCTCTATACATCGCTGACAGGCGACGTATTTCGACTCTCTCTCTCTCTCTCTCTCGCTGCTAGATAGCTCGGCAGTTTAATGGCTAGCCGGACGGCGAGAGAAAGGAGAGAGAGAGAGAGAGAGAGAGATGCGCGCTGCCGATTATATCGGGCGCGGACGTGTGCGTATGTGTACGGGGGCGCCCCCGAGAACTCGATGATTGGACACGCTCGCCGACTCGCTCGTAATTACGGCATCTCGTCATTGTGCTGCAGTCTCATATCGATCGACGTATGCGTACGTGTGCCTCCATACATACATACACGTATGTCCACACACGCACGCGCACGGAACGTTGCATAAAGTCACTGTGCACGAGTCTTCCTCTTCTCTCTCTCTCTCTCTCTCTCTCTCTATTGCTCGCTCTGGTGCTAGTATCGCGCTCATACGCTCGCCTAAGCTTTGATTTGCCTCGGCTGTTCATTCTGTTCTGCGCGTCGAAATGCAAAATCTATGGCGCGGTGAATTGTTGTCGATAGTAATAATGTAATTATATACGTCAGTTTAATGAAAATAATGGATGGTTGACTCAAATTGTTCGAAAAAATTGTTTTAATTTGTTTGTGTTTTTTTTCCATTTTTTTTTAATTATAACGCGCTATTTAGATGTTTATTTAATTACAAATGATTAATTATAGATTAAAGATAAAAAAATAATACTTTTTATGATATTTTTTATCAAGACAAACTACAACACGCCATTGTTAATTAATTTCGAATTTTATCATTTATCCCATTTTAATTAAAATTACTTTTTATTCAGTATAACAACATAAAAAAAAATAATAAAAAATAAAAAAAAACCACTCGATATTCAACGATGCGAATTTAATCGAAAGCACGAGAGAGAGAGAGAGAGAGAGAGAGAGAGTCTTTCGATCAGATGCGTTGGGTGAAAGAGGGACCCACGAAATATAAATTTAAACTCGAAATGCTCCTCCATCGAAGTAAGCGCAGACATTTACGATCTACTTTGATAGATCTACATGCAGACCAACACACACACACCCATACATATAACCACACACACACGAACTGTCAATGCCTCTTCTTCGGACAAGTGAGAAGAGAGACGACTTCAGTCGGTCCGTTAAGCTTCTGCAGCCTACAGCAGCGCGTAGTGGTTATTCGATAACACACACAGGAGAGGGAGAGATATATATAGAAAGAGAGAGAGAGAGAGAGAAAGAGAGAGAACATACACGGAGAGATACGGCAAAGGCAGTTGGAAGGTGAGAGAGCGAAACAGCCCTGTACCGAAGGCTTTTCGTAATGCGAGCGAATGTTAAGGGTTTATGGGCAATATGGTAAGTATTTATATAGGGAGAGAGAGAGAGAGTGTATATGTACCATCGACGCTATCCTCTACGGACACCTCCTCGCGCGTATAGCGAAACTTGCCAAGTTTGTATACGTGTAAACATAAGGGATGGTCCTTCGGGATCTTTTTGGAGTAAGGAGCAACTGAGGTAGGAAGACCTACCGTATCCGCGGTAATCGCATTAATATAAAAAATGCTCAATCTCGAGGGTACAATAGCTTCCTACACTTCGCTCTCCTTCTTTCTCGCTCTATTCTCGTTCAACATTTCGTCTTTTTCTACAAATCAACCATAAACAAAGTACTCCATCTCTCTCTCTCTCTCTCTCTCTCTCTCTATACTTCTCAGTGTTTAAGCATTGTGTTTTCTTCCTTCACCGATTCTCTTAAATGAATGACTCGGGACTTTTTTTTCCATTCTATAGGTCGCTTTGTCGATGAAATATGGTATATTGAACTATTATTCGCTACTTTTTTTTTTTTTTTCTGTTCCTCGGCGAAGCGCAACATATGGCGCGAATTAGATGAGCTTTACCGACGCGGTGAATGCGAAATGCAATTGTTTTGGAGATTACATATATGTATTCTGTCGAAAGTAATTATTTTGACGCGCGCATGTGTCTACGTTATATTTTGGGATGCAAATAATAGTTAAATTTTCTCAACCGTTTCCGTTATTTATTTGTTTAAATACACTTTTATTCGAAATATTATATCGCGCATGTTTATTAGAATAATTTCGCGTTAATCTATCAAATACTTTACAGACCACGAAAATTGTGATGTACGGTTATCGGGCGTTACTTTAATAGCCGATAAATAATATCTCCCACTCTCCCTTGGTAAAATACGAAATACCCGTGTAATTTCCAATATTAAAAACTTACCGTAAGCTATATTACCCAGGCATTAGCTAATGCGCATCGACGCGACGAAATATACCTTCTTTCATGCGTCACCGTTTATCCAGAACTCGTTGTACAAACGACACTTGGCAAATATTGCACCAACGAGTCTAGCTGACGAACATTTATACGCATTCATATATATATATATACATACACACATCGAAAATACCTTTTTCCACGCGACACATAGAGAGAGAGACAGATAGACACGGAAAGTTCCAACTGGTAATTCATTTACCGTAGGCTGCGTGCGTCGGGAAGAGAGAAGAGAGCAGTTGAGGAAGGAGGGGGGATGGGAGTGGGTGGGTTGCATCAATCGCCATCGAAATTCACATGGGCAAAGCCTCGCCGATGGATAGATGGATAGATAGAGAGTGAAGCATCAAAGCGACGCTCTCTCATAGACAGACGCGCACGCGCGCACACACACACACACACACACACACACACACACACACACGAGTCTGGACTCAATTCGGATGTTTCGAAGTGAGAGCCGCGTGTATACGGTCCGGCGACCCTTTCGCGTACACATATATTGATCAGCTAGAGAGAGAGAGAGAGAGAGAGAGAGAGAATAGAGAGAGGGTGTATATAACGAGCTCACGCGTGATACTCCCATCGCTGACTCATAAATACACACGCGTATTTATACGTATTCGCGTGTATTTATACGCGGAGCATCGGACAGTGTCTCTCTTTCTCTCCGGGACGCGAGCATTTATTAATCGTTTAGCGTGTCGAGATCCCCAATGCGCAGCTGCGACTAGCGGCGTTTTACACGCTCTCCCGCGATATGCATACGTTACGAGTGTGCGATACAGCGCCGTGCGAAAACCATCGTGGAGCAACGACGACTCGGAGAAATCGAGGGTAGAGAAGGTTACCGAATTTCGATATATATTTAACGGAAATGGAAAGGGAGAGAAAATTAATCGTACGTTGATGCTTCTTTAACGAAGCGTAGATTTGGATTCGGTATTTTTCTGTTATTACGAGCGAGTAAAGATAAGTACATGTGAAAAGTAAAATTGATCTTTTCCGTTTTCTTTACACCTTTTTTTTTTTTTTATGAAAATTCAAAGTCTATACTACTTCAAACGTCGATGTTTAACTTTTAATCAACAAACGGTTAACCGCACGGTAAATAAACAATACCAGATAATAAAAATTGGTTAATTCACAACAACGGATTAAATTTGACGAGCGAGCGAAAGTAAAAGAAGAATAATATAAACGCGATCGAAACCCGCAAATTTTTCATTTAGCCACGGATGTTTCAGCGTGTCCCATATGTGGAGTCGATGGTTTTTCAGATGGCCGTATGCGAATGACAGTGGCCGAATTAATCGACGACGATCGCGTTTACCGAGTCTCGTGTAGTACATGAAAATAAATTTTCCTATGCGACGAGTGAACATTCGAGCGCAAAGTTTCTTTGATTTTATGTACATAGTTCATTCGATTTTCGCCTTAATATTTAGTTGTTGAGCCATCGAAATTTTTGTTGTAACAGAGAAGGCGTGGAATAGTTTTTTTTTTTTTAAATTATTTTCATCTTATGTGTAAATTGGGTCAAAGTAATACATTGGTTCCAAGCATATATATATATAGCCAAAGTTACATTAAATCGACAAAAGCATTAAAAGAAATACGCTTATTCGTACACATTTGAGATTTAAAATTTGTCGAATATTTGAAATGAATTATTCAATGCACCATTTGGCGAAAGTAAAAAACAAAAGGCATTCATTTCGATGTAAAATTTTTTAAGGTAACGAATGAAACAGTTATCCGATTTGACGATTTGATCTGCGCACGGCATACCGATATGTATATATAAATTCCGTAATAAAGACAATAATTCTTCAGATTTATAGATTCGTCATATATTTCGTTATCGGTATGGCATATATACATATATATTTTATAGCATCGGTTAGGAAATATTGCCAAATGCATACCAGCCTGTATGTTTTATGAAGGGCACGCACAAGGTTTTGCTATCTCTCGAGCGATAACGTTTACAAACTAAAATTTTGTTATTGTCCGTTTTGATTATATTTCGAGGAGAGACTCTTTATAACTTTATCGCCGATTATCAAAATGTAATAAAATGTTTTCGTAAAACCTTGGTTCAATGTATTTCTATAAAAAATAAAAAGAACACGATTTTGCGCTAACACGAGGTACACGACAAAGTTTCATCATCGAATCGTTCAACATCACATTGATGTTTAAATAAACATTTTTATAAAAAATCCAGCAATCCAAAAATGGAGCGAAATCCCAAAAGTGGATCGAATACTTTAATCAAAAAAAAAAAAAAAAAAAAAGAAAGAAGAAAACTACGAATCTTAAGGATCGTATTTTGCCGTCATTTCCAAGCCCATCGTCGGCCGTCAATCGTCGACGTCATTTTAATGCGGCGCGTATTTAAAAGTATTTGAAGCCCGTCGTTGGTGCTTACTTCTCCCCTCACCTCGTTCCCTTTGAGCGATTCCAATTTCCCTACAGAGCTTAACCTCCTCTCTCTCTCTCTTAAAGAGAGGAACAGCTTAAAAGCGGAGAAAGAAGCGAAAATATTGAATGAAGCGTTTATTCGCTCGAACGTAAATAGGTACTTGGAAAAGAGAGAAAAGAACTCATTACAGCCCTCTCTCTCTATCTCTCTCTTTCTAACTATCTATCTTCGTTTTTCTACTGTGTAAGCGTTTATTCATTTTTTTTATCGCTCGTTTTTTTATCGTTTCTCATGCTCGACTTCGTCTTGAATTTAACTTTGGTTGGTAATGTATTTTGCCTTTTAGTTTCCGTATTGTTGATACATTGAATACTTTACTAATTTATATAAATATTTTTCGAAAAAAGTTACATCGATATTATAAAAATTTTTCATCGATTTTCATCCAAATTTCGCAAATTTCAAAATACGATAAATCCTTCATTTTCCTTAATTTCAATATTTCTTTCGTTCCTTCATATGTAAACGATTCACTTCAACCTTTGCACATACAATTTAAACGTATTATTCTACCATTTCGTGATTCGTCAAACTTTTGCGGTCTTGCTCGATCCGCTGCAATTTCCAATCATCCGAAAGCCTACAAAGGGATAACAAGACGAATCGAAATTCTGGCATGCAAAACCAACAGAGAAAGAAAGAAAAGTACCGGCAAGTTGCGGTGCCGAATAAAGGGTTGAATCTCAAGAGAGCAAAGAGAGAGAGAGAGAGAGAGAGAGAGAGAGAGAGAGGAAGAATTCATGTAAAGCAGCGTGGCTTTGGAGAATCCGTAGAACGAATTGTTTCGGAACGGTTGAAAGAGGTATACGGTAAAGCATTAGTAGGGCAATGTTATATTGTACGATTTAGTGGAATTTTGTTAACGCTATGAAGTAGCGTCCTTGCCGTGGATTTAAATTTACCAGTCTCTATAATGTTTCGGGAGAATTTGAGTTTTCGCGAGCTGTTTGCTTACGAGGCTTTCAGGTTACGTTCGTTCATAAAGATTTAGATTTAATTTTGTAATATTTTTAATACGATGATAACTCTAATTCTTCATAGTTTACTATAACATTTTTCAAAGATGTTCATCTTAAATAAAAAAAAAAAAAAAAAAAAAACAAAAATCCAAGACATAAATTCCACGCATCAAAGCGACACTTCTCATTATAAAAGCAAAAGAGCTGTCCCCGTTGCCGTCCTTGTCATCGTAATCCTCAACAGCGGGAGCATCTCCAACCAAAAGATGTACATATATATATATATATATATATATATATATATATATATATATATATATATATATATATATATACATATCTCAACAACTACAACGGCCTCACCGTTTTGAATAAATTATGACTCAGCGTCGGCGTTATTTATACGCGCGTCTCGAGCTATTTCGTATAACAACGAGCTACCTAAACTCATCCTCGCAATATAAGGCGAAACTTCCAATATAACGCGTAAGGTCGATATATATATGCGCGTACGTCGGTGGCTATTAAATTAAAACGTTATAGCTGGTCTGGCGTTACATTGTCACTAAATAGTAATTAACGCGCGATATACATCTTGTTTTGCATCTTCCATCTTGCTGATAGCTACTTTATAAAGCGATGGTGAAATGAAAGGTTAGCTTGACCTGCGATAAGTCAACGTCGCGAGTTAAAAATCACGCGCCGCGAGGATTAATGTTAATGTCATTGTGTGGTGATACTGGATTTTTTCATCGGTCGAAAAAATATGGAAACTAATAAGGTTTGGAATATAAATATTGTATTTTAATAAAGATAACTTTTTTTTTTTTTTTTTTTTTTTTTTTATAAAATTCAAGTAATTTAAAATGGTTAAGCCATAGAATATTGATTATACTTATTGTAAATATTTTATTTGATAAAAGCTCTTAAAAACACATCAATAATTAAAAATTATTTAAAAATCAAACGCAAAAAATCCTTAATTCCGATTGTCATTAAAAAAAAGAAACAAAAAAAAAAAAAAAAAAAAACAAAATACCAAATGATATCCTGTCCTCCACCTACACTCACGTATCAAAACGATGCTCGGAAAAATACGAAAAAAAAAAAAAAAAAAAAAATATAAAATAAACGAGTACCGTCGAACTTTCGAGTGGGATAACGAGATATCTCTCTCTCTGCCTAACTCCACCAACTCTCCGGATATTTTTTCATTCGCGACAAAGCTCTCTCTCTCTCTCTCTCTCTCTCTCTCTCTCTCTCCTTCTACCCCTAACGATGAAATTCATCCAATTATATTATTTGTCCAATTTTTTTTCCACGCTCACGGTGAAAAAATAACGCGATCGGCTTCATCTCCCACACTCGTACACAAGAGCGTATGAGTCGGTGAGTTTTGCCGTACGACGACGTTGAGTTAGATTTTTAATCCTAGGATTTTCGGAAGCGATCGCGTTATCAATATTTTTTGCTTATTTTCATAAATTATGGAATGGTGCGATGCTATATTATCGGAAAAAAGTTGTATACATATTTTTTAACGTTGTGAGGATGGAAAAAAATAAATTTAATCCTAAGGATTAAATAATTTAAAAAAAATAACAAATATAAGTTTAAAGTGTACTGATAATATAGCAATGCTAAATTAGTAATTATTGATCTTCAACTGATTATAAATACCACGAATAAAATTTAATTTTATTAACAATTTTTATTAAAATATACGTATCTTTCAACCAAACTACGACATTTCTCATAACCAATATCTTACGTATTCATCCCAACTCTAAATATACCTATATATCTAAACCGTTCGGCACATACCACTAAAGACTCTCCAATCCTACCTTAATCCAGACGCAGAAACACAGTTTATGTATGTATATGTAAATGTATATATATGCAATAGACAAAAGCTGATCACTTATTCCGCGCAACGTGCGAGACGTTACATCTCTTCCGCCCTTCCGAATACGTATACATATATACGTGTACGCAACGTCTCTCTCTCTCTCTCTCTCTCACTCTAGTTCCCTTGTCCGCAAAGTTTTGAGCCTCTCTCATCGAGAGTCGAGTTTCATAACTATAGATAATCCGACGCGTAATGGAGAGATCAGCGTGTCGGTCGGTTCTCTCTCTCTCTCTCTCTCTCTCTCTCTCTCTCTCTTCTCTTCTCTTTCTCTCGACGTACGCGTATATTAGTGTATATCGGTCCTGTGTACAGCTCGCGACGTATATATGAGCGCCTCTCGGGATAGCGCGTACTCGTAGATTTCGTAGCCGGAATCGCGATGAGTCTTTGGATTTTTCCTGAGGGATAAGGTAGCGCGCGAGTATACACACGTTTGACGTTTGATGAAAGGTTCGGTCTGCTGATTTTCATTATAGGCAATTTTTTTTTTTCTTTTTTTTCTTCTTCTTCTACTTCTTTTTTTTTTTTCTGCGGAGGTATGAGCAACCGAAAAGCGGGATCGGAAACGAGGAAAGTTTCTTAAGCTCGGTTGAATTGAGATTTTTATATATGTTAGGGATTATTAAAGTAAGTTATGATGAAGTTTTCACGATCGGAGAACAAAGTTTCGGGTTGCGTGATTAGATATATTTTTGCTGCGTGAAAAATTATCGTAACGTAGAGAGCATCATTATTATTATTATTATTATTTTTTTCTTCTCCCGAGATTAATGATATCGAAACTTGATTAAGCCCAATTATTAATACTCGCTTATAGTAAATAACGTGCATGAAATAAGCATTATAAAAACTATTCAAAGTTTACTGAATAAAATATCAACGTAAATCGATCATTAATAAATTTCACCTTTCTACACCGGTAATTTATCGAATTAATAATTAATAAATCTCAACGTTTTCTGGCTTATAAAAACTACATTACACTCGACGAAATCAATCGACCTTAATCCGTCTAAAATGAAAAAAAAAAAAAAAAGAGAGAAAAACACCGAAACACAATTCAAAACGTAAATGGGACACACAAGCGTTGGTAACGGCGACTCGTCGCGATCTCGTGCGCTCGCGCAGTTTCGGGTACGCTGGTTCGTCGAATCGCGAGAAGAGTAGAAACTATATACAGGTATACACGCGGGGGCGCGCTTTGGCTGTTCGCCAGCTACGTTATGTATATATGTATGTATACGAAAGAGCAAGAGAAAGAGAGAGTGAGAGAGAAAACGGTAACCCGCCCGCGTGAGAGGACACGCCCGCTCGGCGTTGTTGCGCCTGCTCCGTTCTTAAAATCTAGGGCTGCCTTTTCCACCGTTTAAATGGTCGGCTGTTCGTTGATGTTACACACCTAGCGGTGGTGAGAATTTAATTTTATACGCGAGATTTTATTTGTTTTTTTTTTTTTTTTTTAGGACGAATGAAATTTTTTTTTTTTTCTTTAGATGCACGTTGCTTTATTGCTGTGAGAATAACGATTTAAATTTACATAAATTTTATCTTTTATAATTTCTTATAGTTATTAAACAATCGTTCTATTGAAAATTTTGTCGGATACAGATTAAATCGACAATTATTTCGTAATGTAACATTTGTCTAAGCTTAATTATACATTAGCTATTGAATACACCAAAATTCATTTTGTTCTGCACTCAACACAGAGACAAAAAAAAAAAAAAAAAAAAAAAAAAAAAAAACAAGAAAGAAGAATTGATCACATTCAAAGACGCAAAATAATCGAGCGTTCAAAGGTTTAACGATTTTATCCTCAAAATCGTCGTCGGCTAAATAAATTTTCCAAGGGATAGACGGGCGCGTATACGCGCGTTACTAGCGATTGGATTTCCGCGCGGGAGAAGGACCGAACTCAACGGCAATTAGGGGAAAATCAAGGTCTCGACGCCGAGACGTGGTTGAGAGTATTAGAGAGCAAGAGAGAAATAGAAAGGATGGGAGGAAGAGATGGAGTAGTAATTTCGAGGGAACAGTCGCACGTGCACACTACCTCGTACCTTTAATTAAAAAGCAGGTGAAGTTAGTCTGGTTCAGGTGAAGCACTGATATATACGGGTAATGTTCGATGAAAATTTTGAGCCCGTTTAGATGGAAAAGTTTTACGCGTGGAATTTATAATCAACATCGAGAGATCTATTGTTCGCAACTTTGTTAATGTGTATGAAGCTTTTATGGTGCGTACAAAAAAGAAAAAAAAAAAAAATTTTCAAATTTATAAAGTCAACCAACTAAATTAAAATCGATTTTATTTTATTTTATATATATATATATATATTTTTTTTTTTTTTTTTTTTCATTTTTAAATAAGACAGCACTAAAGCAAAATAAAAAATATTTAAATTTGATTATAGCGCGTGAAAAAAAAAAAAAATTATCGCGTCTTTGATTATTTTTACGCGACAATGTGTACAATGTGTACCTCGGCGAAAAAAAAAAAACGAATACAAACATCGAGATTACTTTTGTACTCATTCGTAACTTGTCTGCTTCTCCGCTATTCGTCGTTTCTTTACATACGAGTATTCTTTTTTTATTCGTCGATTTTTAGTTTGCGCAAGTAGTGTACGTTATTATGCTTACAAAAGAATAAAACTTTGACGAATAATATTTTTACGTGTTTTTGTACGCCATAACCAAATATTATCGTTTCCGAAAAATTTTTAATACGTTTAGTTTAGAGATAAACATCGACCTTCTCAACTGTGCATGAAAAATGTATTATTAACGTTAAATGAATATATTTAATGAGAACTATTTCAATGTTTTATAACGAACGCCGATGCCGCGTATGAAAAATATGTTTTTATCGTCAAATGTTAAATCAAAACGTTATTCGAAAAAATATTACTTTTATTAAAATTTTTTAAATATAAAATTCTAAACTTGTTTCAAAAACGTGAAATAAAAAAAAATCAAATAATCGACGTTTAACCCATTTTCAAAGACTCCCTCAAAGTCGCCTTTCATTACAAAACCACTTCCATTTCCACTTCTCAAGCTATTAAAATATAATCCCGCATTTTCCCGCTCCGATAACCTTTCACAACAATGCATAATCGTACCCATACAACCACACACTCACATAAAAACATATACGTATATACGACGAGAATCGTCTCGCTTCGTTTTTTTTTTTTTAATTTCGTCGGTTGCGTAAAGAGACCAGCGAAAAACTTTTCCTTTATTATTATTATCCGGTCGAAGGGGAAGAAAAAGAAAATCTCTTTTCTTTCGTTCAAAGACGCCGATAGCCCGAGCGCGCGCGCGCGCACGCCCACACACAGTGGACGAAGAACCGACGGCGATACCAACGCAGAGAGAAAGTAACGAAAGCAATATTGCCCGGAAGCGATCGCGTTTATTTTCATGGGCTTCTTTCCCTCTAGCTACTACTACCTTTTATATGTATATGTATATACATATACACTCGCGCACGCGCAACGCAGTTAGCTGCAGGCTTTTAAGGAAGAACCTCATTTTATTCCCCCTTGCAACGGGGCTCTACCGTTATCCCTTTTTTTTTTCTTTCTCTCGCAGATTCCTTCCGCGGCTCCTTTGGGATTATAAAGTATCGATTATTTTTTTTCGAGGTCTATCAGGATGTAAGTGATTTCCATTTTTTTTTTTTTATTTATTCATTTATTTATTTTTTGCTTTATAGATATCGAGTACTTTTAAGATAGAGTGGATCGTTTAAATTTTTTTTTTTTTTTTTTTTATTTTTTTTTATCCGACGTTTTACATTGGAATTTAAAGTGGTTTTTATGGAGTATAAAAGAATTCATAAATTTTTATTATTTTTTAGTAGTTCATTCTGTTTGTAAAAGAGACGTTGGCAATACTAATTATTCTTGTAATTCAATGTATATATTGTAACAATTTACGTACATAAATAAATGCGTAAACGAAATATCTTACTTCCGATACACATTAGCGCGAAAGTAATATATCAACTCGATTATAATTTCATTCAATTCCCTTCAAATTATAACGTCATATTCATTCGAAGAAAATGCACGGCTTCAACGACCTCATATTCAAAATTCAACTTGTTGTTAAAATAAGATTAAAGTCATTTTATCGCTGTTCTTATTAATTTCAAGCGCTAATCATTAAAGAGATCGAGTATATGTATAGTATATATGAGAATCATTAAGAAAAACATAGTCGTTAGCGACTTCTTTCCTTCCCTCGATTTACTAATAATATCCACAACATGAAAGCTTTCGGTGTAAGTTACGCGCAAGACGAGTAAAACAATAACGTTTGATATATCCGAACAATCATTCGAAGGATATTTCCGTTAACCCTAATTGCGGTTAAAAAAGTGACAGTGCTGGTAGAAAAATAAGGGGGTGGATAAAGCATTTGATGAATCGAGATGATAAAATGGAAATGTTTTAGAGTTATTAATGGAGTGGTGGGTTGAAAATTCGAGGGTGAATTTTTCGGTATAATTATGGTATTTTGTATGATACTATGTTTTTACGAATGATGGATTAGAAAGTTGAAATAAAATTTTTATAGAAACGTTCCTTAAATTGTAACGTATATCGTTAAATATTATTGTTTGGATACTAAAATATATTTGGCACGTTTTCTACCACGTGGGGCGTATGCGCCAAAAATTCATTATGTAGTCAAATTATGGGCATCTTAATACTATAATGAATTTTTAAAAAATTCTTCATTTTACAATGATAATACCAAATGGCTTGAACGGAAAGTTCAGCGTGGGGCGCATACGCCCTTCACGCGGCAGGGTAGGTGTTAAATTTAAAACTATTTAAATCACAATTGAGTGAAAGGCTTCTTCCCAACGTATGTAGAAAGAAAATAATAAGAAGATAAAGAGATTTAAAAGAAGAAATAAATAGGATGAAAAAGGAAGAAAAAAAGAAAAAGATAAAAAAAGTCGATTGTACGAACAAAGTTAACTGAAAAAAAAAAAAAAAAAAAGACTCACCTCTGCTGGTTCCGTCGGGACCTCGAAGAATGGTGCACTCCTCTATTGTGCCGAAGGCAGTGAACAACTGACGAACATCTTCTTCTGTCTGTTGCTTACTGAGCATACCCACGAACAGCTTTCTGTCTGCTCTCGCGTAACACAGACACACGTGTCGTGACGCGCGACGGAGAGTAGTGGAAAAGAAAAACGAGAAAAAGACAAAAAAAAACAAGGTATTAGTCCATCGCTATTCGGTATACTTCGCATCCAGCATATAATAATAATGATAATATTCATATATATAAAAATAGTGAGTAAATAAACAATAAGAGACAAAATGACAAAGAAACAAAATATTCAACCAAGGAATCAAAAACAAAACAAAACAAAAAAAAAAAAAATAAAAAAAGAAAACAATAAAAAACAATATATCTGGCGGCTAACACCGAGAACGACAAAGTTACACGGTTACACCACAGCATCCACCATCCTAAGGGTTTATAAAGGATGTAGGGGGTCAATGTAACGTAAAGAAAACAAAAAAAAAAAAAAAAAAAAAAAAAAGAAAAAAAGAAAAAAACAACAATGGAAACGTTAAGAAAATAAAAACGAACGAAAAAGAAATATACAAAACGAACAAATGATAAAATGATAAATATCAACAGTCCATCGGACACGCGTGTGCACTTGTGCACGATAATTTTACACACTCGTATGTAATAATAATAATGTAAATAATAATAATAATGTAAATAATAATAATAATGTAAATAATAATAATAATAATAATAATAATAATAATAGTAATAATAATAGTAATAATAATAATAATAATAATAATACGTCAAAAAAGTACATCTAACACCATAACGGGGCTGCGTGAGTGTTTGGCAATACGGATAATAGTAGTAACAATATCAAAGTAAATTATTCATTGAAAAAATAAATGCAATAAAAATAAAAAATAATATAAAAGAAAACGTAAATAAAAAGAAACGAAAAAAATTCTAGGGTCGAAAAGGAGTCGAGAAGTAAATGAAAAGTTTGGATAAAATTTAAAATGCAATATAAGGTTACGTAACCAAGGGTGACAATGATGAGGATGAATAAAACAATATAAAACGATAATAATAATAATAATGTTAATTGTAATAATAATAATAATAATAATAATAATAATAATAGTAATAATAATAATAATAATAATTGCAAGAACAGTCATAAATAACCAAGCAGTCAATCAATCAATGACAACCTACGGCCTAAGCCACAACCCGAAGAAACATAATAATGATAATAATAATAGTAATAATAATAATGTGAGAGAATTGGAATACGCGTATTACCGGGCGGGACGATAAGCGACTCACTACTGATAAACATGCCGAGCTCTCGCCTCCTTAGCGTCTATCGCTTACCATTTACTTTTATTTTTGATTGATCGTTTTTTTTCCTTTTTTTTTTTTTTTTTTTTTCTTAAACTGTAACGTTAATTAATTCTAACGATTGCGTAAGTTTGATAAGTATAATTTTCTTTTGTTATACAAACATTTTACAATTTAAAAATTCAAAATATCTCGAAATTAAATTCAACATCAAGGAAAGCAATGTCACATCCGCAAGAGAAACATTTCAATTTAATTTGTCAAAAAAAAAAAAAAAAAAAAAAAAAAAAAAAAAAAAAAAAAAAAAAAAGAAAAAACAACGGTACAAACTAACAGCCCGTTCGCGTAAAATAACAGCGTCATCGAACGAGCGATTTTCATCAGCTACAGAACGCGACAGCCAGCGAGAGCTCGACGAGGTGCTGAGAGGCGACATTTTTTGGGGTCATCACACGCCAGTTAATATGTGACAGCGATGCTTATCAAAATTAATTACTGCACTGCAGTTATTTCTAATACGAATGATTTTTTTTTTTTTTTTTTTTTTTTATCATTAAGAAACGCGAAAAAGCGATTCGATAAAATCGCCTTGACGCTTTCTTCTTCATCCGTGCGACGGTGAAAGAGCGAGTATTCGTTAATTGAACGGTAAAGTTGAACTTGAATTTTTTAAAATTGTTTTTTAATAATTAAACGTTTAATTTTGCAACAATTAGCCATTGCTTTATTGTTCAATTATCGCATACAAAATATTTTGCACTTTCTTCGTCGACGAATGTTTCTTTTTTTTTTTTTTTTTTTTTTTTTTTTTTTTTTTTTTATTTTTCTTTTAATGTCATCTCGCTGAATTTTGTTCTATAGGCCTGATTGGGTTTTCGATTATTAAATTTTGTTCTTAAATCCAATTGGTGTTATCTTATACATTATTATTGTTTTTTTTTTTTTTTTTATCGTAACTGAAAATTATGAGTTATCGAGATATCCGTCGGTTAAAATTTTGGTAACATTGAGCGAGAGATTCTTAGAAATATCTGCACTGGATTACCACAATATATATATATTTATAAATATATAGATAATAATAAGAATAATAATAATAATAATAATATATAAACAATGGTATAACGACTATGTATTTCAGTTAATCATTAAAATCGAATACGACGATATATATATAATGTTAATGTGTTGTTAGTGTGTCACGTATATGTATGTATGTGCGGCAGTGATGACGATCGTGGACGTGTAAAAAAGGATGTTACATGATAATTCGGCAGGGAATATAATAATAAAATTTGATCAAAAAAAAAAAAAAATAAGAAAAAAAGAGATTAAAAATAAAAGACAAATTCACGTGTCTAGGTACAGATAAGGTAATGTATATATATATAAATATATATAACTCATATTATAATTAGAGTAAAAGATATATATATATGTACAAAGGTGATATATATGTATGTATATAAAAACACATCGACAACGAACGAGACAATACATCCAACGAGCGAGCCACTATATGGTCATAGCTGTATATAATAAAAGAGCGGAATTGGTTATTGAAAATGGATGGAGGTTGGATCGTAATGCATATAATTGCAAACAAAATTATTTATTTCGTATTTTAAAAAAAATCCTTAATGTCAGAGAGTTAAGTCAACGTGAAAAAAGTATTTCTAATCTATGGCAATCCGAAAGTAAAGAAGACTCTAATGCATTTTCATAAAAATTAAAACAGTTATTGGTTTTAAAAAAACAAAAAACAAATAAGAAAAAGCTATCTTCGACATTTTTATGCAAAAACGTATTATCTCTAGTCAATCAAGTTACCAAAAAAAAAAAAAAAAAAAAAATTCAATCTCCGGAGATGTACAAACGATAGGAAAAACTCAGTAATAAGTTCAAGGTAAAGAAAGGAAGCGATAATAAGATACAAAGAGAGAGAGAGAGAGAGAGTAAGGACAAGGGAAAGTTTTCTTTTCCTTTAATTTTGTTTTTTGTTTTTTTTTTTTTTTCTTTGCTCATGGAACACTAGCGAGCAGCAAAAAGGAAAAACTGTGCCAGCGAACTGCGAGTGTGATAGAGCCGGGGTTGATTCAGCGGTGAGATGGCGTGACGAGGAAGAGAGAGAGATACATCGTAGAAAAAAGTCAACCGGTCTCACTTTCTTTTCCCGTTTCTTCTCTCACTCTTGAATTTCTCTTTATCTAACGTTCTTTCTTTATCTATTTTACGCGCTTCTTCAGCCATTCGAGAAAAGAAAAAAAAGAATTTTTTTTTCTTTCTTTTTCTTTTCTTAATTGACTGTTGGAAAAGCTGATATTTTACACGTAAAAATGAGAGAAAGAAAGACGTAAAGAGTAAGAGAGAAAGAGAGAGAGAGAGAGAGAGAAAGAGAGAGAGAGAGAAAGAGAGAAAGGAGAAGAGCGGTAGGTGTGTCACAATGTGCTTGTCTTATTTTATATATTATTTTTTTCTTCGCGTTCGGTTATTCTCTCTCTTGTATGGGATTAATGTATGTAGGAAGCTCTAGCTATCTCCTGGAAGTCGAAGTTACCTTCGCAGCGGCCGCCACCGGTGCCTCCTACTTCCAGAAGATGGCACTGGCGCTCCCGTCGTCCATCATGCACTCTGTAATACAGAACAGAAAAAACAAAGAGAATGTAGGCGTGGCCTCGGCCTTTATTTATTGTTTCGATTTCTTTTGCTTATTTTTGTCTTTTTTTTCTTTCTTACTTTCTTTTTTTTTTTTATTATTTATTTATTTTTTTTTTCTTTTAATTATTGTTCTTGTTATTGTTATTGTTGTTGTTGTTGTTGTTGTTATTGTTGATGTTTTCGTGTTTTATCATTATATTCTTTTTTTAACCAAGAAGTAAAAAAAAAAGTTATTTTTATCTCTATAGAAAAAAAAATAATAATAATAATAACAATAACAGTAATTGTAATAAGAAAGTCGTGAGAGAATAATATACATGGTCATCGCTCTTTGGGTGCGATGCGGTCTCATTTTGTCGTGGTGGCTCCTTTCTTCTTTATTCGTGATAGTGTTTACGTATATACTATTGTAACGCTCAAAAGAGAGTTTTCGTGTTTAAGCGTCATTTTATTTCCGCTCGCGGAAGAAAATAAAAGGCTAATGGTCGCCTGTGTTTATCATACGTGTCAAGACGAGGAAGAGTGAATTTATTAAGCTTGACAGTGCAAGATATTTCTCTCTTAGTACACTTTGCCATTGACCCAGCTGTTTCTCGTTTTTTTTTTTTTCTTTATTTGGATGTCTATTTTTTATATGTAAGGGTAGGTTATGTAAGTTTTGGAGAATAGTAGAAAAGGAAAGTTGAAATTATCCGATGAGCTTTTCATAAAGTAGTACTACTGATTGATTTAAATTGAAGCTAATTATTAAAATTTCAAGTACAAACAAAGATTAATATGCTACTTAAGCAAATGGAATTTTTGACAAGGAAATGTTTATTTTTGTACTTAAAATTCTTTTTTTAATTTAATTTCAAAATCGATAAAATCAAATGAAAATTGAAATCTGTCTTTTTTATATTAATTGATAAGTCTAATAAAAAATTTAAAACAACGATAAAGTTTTAATAATAATAAAATTTACGACGCTATTTTCTAGTTATTGAACTAGTCATAAAACCGCGCCCAATCTCCAATCTTTCAATCTCTGATCACGATGAAATAAAAGTAGATTGTAAAAAAGTAAAGACGAAAAAGAACATCATAAAATCCAAGTCTGAAGCACATCGTTAGCATAAAGTAATAATTGGTTATTTGAATTTTCTCAATTTTAATTCACGTCAGCAAAGAGAAACAGAGCTCTCAATTCGTAGGACTACGGCTCGAATGGAATTGATGTATAAATCGTGATCGTCATAAGACAGTGCTTGATAATAAAAAAAAAAAAAAAAAAAAAAAAAAGGGGATGGAGTAAGGTAAGGAGATCACGCAAAAGAAAACACAACAAACGGCGACTTCAAAGCTAAGTTAAGAACTCATTAATATTAACTAATTCAAAGACCAAATTCCTTTCTGCTTTCCGAATTTTCATTTCAATGAATCCGCGTGCGAGCGCCATCTTTGTATTCTCTATATCGCCGGGAAGATAATTAAAGAGCCTGGATTCGAAAAGACGAGAAAAAGAAAAAAAAAATAGGGAACAAATGGCGAAAAAGATAGAAAGAAAGTGAGTACGGTAGCAGGGAAACTTTAGAGGTAATTAAAAACCTTGTCAACATTGTTCGCCTGGTGGGCTCAATGACGCGGCGAGGGCGCACTAAAGTTAAAAGCCTCGAGAGTCGACGACGCCCAACGACTACAACTCATTCCAGAGGCGCAGTCGTCCAGGTAGTCCTCGTAAACGCCTTCCGCATTCGCTCGCTTGGCTCTGGGGCACATTTAAGGATTTGTCTCGGGAAATTAGATTCTCGCCTGACTTGTGCAGCATCGTTCGTTCCTGTCCCTTTCTCTTCTCTCTTCCATTGCTTCACCGTACTGTTCCACTCTGAGGTTAACCTCTTCCTGGTTCTCTCTAACTTTCTTCCTCTTATTCCATTGTGCAGTCGACGCATGGACTTTTCCTTCTACTTTGTGTTTCTATCTCTAAGTTTTTTTTTTTTTTTTTTTTTTTTGTAATGTTTTTTATTTTTGACTGCTGTTTTATAAACTACTGCAGGAGGAACGAGTTTAAGTTTAAATGACGTAAGAAGTCGTAAAATAAAAATTGTTTAAAAAATAAAAAAATCAAAAAATGAAAACCTCATTATATTCAATGAATTAAAGTTAAAAAATCAATAAATTAAGGCACTTGAAAAAAAATTTATGTTTATTGAAAGAAAAAATTAAATGAATATCAATAAATTTAAATTATTTGAAATTTTATTTTCTCACGATATAGTAAGTAAATAAATTTTATCTAGGATGGCCAAAATTAAAAGGATTCCTGATAACACAGAGAGAGAAAGAGAGAAAGAGAGAAAGAGAGAGAGAGAGAGAGAGAGAGAGAGAGTCAGAGAGTTGTATTTGAGAATCAGAAATGATTATTCCATCATATAAGGGAAAAATCATAAATTTTCAGATAAATTTTATGACCCAGATCGTATATTTATCTTAAGAGCCATAAAAAGTAAAAGATCCTCAGCTCGAGGCATTAATATAGCTCGGCCATGGCTGAGTTTTCCATTTTCCTGGGGACCCTTTAGCCACCTTTACTTTTCATAAAGCTCCCTCTCTCTCTCTCTTTCTCATTCTTTTACCAAGTGACTTTCTTCTACACATACACACATCTTTCTCTTGCGCCTCACTTTCTTCGAGAAATTGAACCTTTGTCGCCCGAGCAAAGTGTTAACGCGCCCTTTAGGGCCTATCGCCACGAAGAAAGAATTCACCCTCGGGAAATTATGACTCCATGGGTGGAAAAGGGAGCAGAGGCGAAAGTTTTCCCCCTTTTTTTTTCTTCATCGCACTCTTCCTCTTTACGCCTTTGCGTCTGGTAAAAGCCGTCGTCGAGGCCGCCGAGGAAAGAAAAAAAGGCTACTACGATGACGGCGGCGCGTTGGGATTTGATTTTCAGGTGCGCCCATCGCCGTCGTCGTCTACTTCAATGGACGCTGACGTTCCACAAATGGATCGAGTTTTCGGGTCCAGCAAAATGGCTTATTCACTTTGATGTTGCTTTCTTTGTGTTTGTTAGAGCCTCTATTTAGCTGATGTAACGATGGATAGAGAAAGTTTTTACGGCGATATCCTTGAGTAAAGTAAGCAAATAATCAGATTTTATACCTTTTGTTACCTTTGATAACTAAATAAATTAAATGATGTTTTTGTAAATGATTACTTAATAGAAAATTTTCGCGCTCGAAGTGTTTTGAAATATAACGTTCCCTTAGATTATTTGTTATTATTATTGATGATTAACCTTGATAATATTTTAGTACTAATGATAAGCTGACCGTAATTTCTATAATAATATTATAATTATTATTCGTTTCTTGGTCAAGTTCTTATAATTATTAATAGGGTCATTTTTAAGTGACACTATCATCAAGTAAAGCAGATACTTAATTATTGAAAGAGTAAGTAAATTGCCCGCAATTTCAAATTACAAGCTACCTCTAGAAGCATTTTGAATTTTTGATTTTATGCCTTTTCCTCGCCTGACTCATCGTCGTCTTTCTCTCCTTACCACAATGAATTTTTAAGATACAACAAAAACAAGAAAGCTGCCCTATTTTTGAGCATACTGAATTATTCATTCGACTCCTAAGGAAAAAGTCCAGGAAGTAGGAGGAAAATGTTCAGTCTCTTGTATGTGCATAACGCGAACCGTTTTTCACTTCTCTTATTTATCGCGATCATTTAAAATACCGCCGAGGAAGGAAAGAAGATAAAGAAAGTAAAAAAAAAAAAAAAAGAAAAAAAAAAAAAAGAACGCGCCATATCGATAAAAACTTTGGTCAGTAAGAGTGTGTCTACTCACATCCAGAGTCCAGTGTTTACGCGAACGAACTGACAGCGGAAAGAAGGATCTTTGCGGAAAGTTGGACAACGACGACGACTACGGCGACGCAATCGATAAGAGAGACGATGTCCTGTGAGGCAAGGGTCTTTATCTTTAGAGCTAGAGAGAAGGCTGCAGAGATGAAGGAAGGGAGAAGAAGCGAGACAGAGGACGAAACTTATCTACTTGGCCAACTAGCTTTGGCGCGCGGTGGTTCTTCCACTCACCTTATCCAGTCGAAACCACTTGGTTGGGAGTTTGTTCAACTTCGCTTTTCAAATCTGTACGAAGCTGTGCTTCCGCGGGCCCGCGTGGAAGTTAATACTTCTCCGGGCTCTCTACTCCTATCTCTTGCTGCTGAAAGCGATTGTCGAAGAAGGTGGGATACTCGGTGATTCGCGCGTGTGCTCTCGCTGAGATTTCTCAAGAGAGGATTTTAACGAATCCCGTGGATGGAGAAGAAGCAGTATTTTGAGTTTATCGCCGCTACTTCCTGCCTCCGGGGCAAACTCTTCGAAAGAGAAATTGAGAGAGTAACGACTGGTATTAAGGAAAATTTTAATTTCTACGTCGAGTAAGCGATTAACGAGGATTCGCAAGCTGAATATATATATATATATATATATATATATATATATATTGTTTGATCGAGTTATTTTGTTTATAAGAGTTGTATACAGCATCATCTTTAAAAGTAATTTCAAAGTAATTTAAAGTTATTTTAAAAAACACACATTATTTTCAATAAGTATTTCTGATAAGAATGAAGATGCTGTTTGAAGAATCAGGTCCTCTTTATTATAAAAATGGGAGTTTTAATAAATTTTATCATATTTGCAACATCTCAATCTAAATACTATATTATTAATACTGCCAATATATTAAAAATTGTAAAAAAATATGTAATATATCGATTATACATTTTTCGCGATGAAAGTTAACTTGATTTACGAGTTGAAACAAGTCTTTCTTTAGACATCCAACAAATCCACATCATAGCAGGAGAGAGCCACCTTAAGCTCTCGCTACGTAGAGCGATCAGCAAGTTCCAAAGTAACTTCATAAGCCCGGTGGTGCTGCTCGGTATTGATTATTTCAGATTACAACAGAGTGAGAGAGAGAGAGCGTGCGCGAGAAAGGGAATCCCTTCCTTGTCTCTTCCATCTCGTACTTTTTCTTTGCGAAGGATTAAAGTGTCGGAATATTTTTTATCGTGCCTTAAAAGATGAGTTTTGAGGAGAAGAGGATAACAGCTTGCTGCTCCCTCTTTCGTAGCAGTAATTAATCGGGGGGATTTGCCGACCGAGAAAAATTATGATTAAAAAGCATCAGGCGGGTCTGACGGTTGCTTCGTGAATAAAGCTCAAATATAATCTTGGTGCAAGCACGGAATAGAATTGCCGCGTATGGTAACGCGTCACAATTAAAATTTTATCTGTTCTTTGTACCGCTAATAGAACATTACCTAGGTGCAAAGTCACGTGTTTGAAGGAAGAAGAAGAAAAAGCTAGAGTTAGTCTGGATCCATAAGCGATGTAATTAAGACTTCTTGGAGATCTGAGCTCTTTCTTTCTCTTGCGCTTGTAAAGGGCAGTCATTAACGCGTAAAAAGCAAGGCGATTCGACCGAACAATGAAACCTTCTCGTTCTTCGCCTGCCTTAGTTCCTCTTTCCACTTTTGCCGTGTCGGCTCTGAAAGACATTCGACGCCGTGCAGTTGAAAGGTGGGAGGATCGTCTTTTTGTGACTCGAGCTAGCTCCAAGTTCTTTCAGCAATTTAGCACTGTCAGAATAGCTCGATGGTGCATTAACCGTCATATCCACGTGATGTCTTTGCCACGGACGTTAGGGTAAAGTGGTTTGAAGATTTTGTTCCTTTAACGATTCTTTTTTCGGGCTACGTAGTTTGCAGTTGGTGCAGTAAGAAAGATCTAGTCTTGAAAAAAAAGAAATTTTTTTTTTCACAGTTTCTTTTAATTGGTTTGTCGTTTTATTTTCTCTTGTACGTTGCTAATTTTATTTTTATTTTCTTATTCAACTATAAATATCTTTAAATATTACATTTCATTCTTTCTTAAATTAATTCTTCAAAAATATTTTTGAAAACAGTTTTTGATTTACTTAACAATAATAGACTTATTACAATTATTAAAAATAAAATAGGTTTTAAAATAATATTATTACTCCTAATTTAAACCAAATGGTTTATTTGATGGAGTAAATTAAGTCAGGTGTTCGATTTGATATTTCAACAGATTGTCAATCGAATTAATTTAACGTCTCCGCTTCACTTTGGACTAATACGCGTCCTAAAAGCGAACGAACGAACGAAGATGTCGAAGAAAGAACTGGAAATCCAACAGCACCTCGCTAACACTTCAACTCCCGAGTAATGGTATCTCATTGAACTTTCAATACCCATCATACAGATCCGATTCGACATTATTGGACTCCGACGTGAACGATTTTACTTATTCCAGGGAGGCGTCGGATAGATTCAAGCGAGCGAGTGAAAGAGAGAGAGAGAGAGTGTGAGGTAAAGTTGGAGAGGAGGATCGGCTACGTTTTGTCAGTCAGCCCAGCCCAGAGGCTGAGTCGTGCCAAAGTGGTAGCCTCGTCGCTTTATGCGACGATGTTGCCGAAGTTCAGTAACCCCCCCATCTGATTGAACTCAATATCTCTCTCTCTCTCTCTCTCTCTCTCTCTCTCTTTCTCTTTCTGTCTCCCTTGCTCACCCCAAGCTCTAGATACATCATCTACATAGGTATACATACGAAGAAGGAGCAAGAGGAGGAGGAGCAGGGGGGTTAGCTACTGCCGTTACTGCCGACACTGCCAACGCCGTTGCGTTGCACGACGGATCACTCTGCCTGCATCCGCGTCAAGGCGAGGCTTTGTGGACCGGAGATTACAATGGCATCTCCTCCAGATTAGCATATGAATTACGGTTCTCGCTCTTCCTTCCCCCTCTCTCTCTCTCTCTCTTTCGCTCTCTCTTACTCTCTCACCCTAACCCCACTGAGCGAGTTCTCCCGCTTTCACCCTCCACATGTTATATTGTAGAAGCAGCGGCAGCGGTAACAGCAGCTAGGATGAGTCTAGGCTGCTTCCCGAGTGTAAGTGCCATCTGCCTTTGCCGAACGCCGATCTCTCAAGATCGAGGAAGAGTTATGCGGGCTCGATGGCCTTCCTCCTCCGTTCCATTTTCGGAAGATGTTCTAAGATCTTTGGAGGGAGTGGTAATAATGCGATATGACGTCCAATGTCATGTGGGCTTGCGGCGAAGGTGATATTAGATGTAAAAAAAGATACTTGGAATCTTTTATGCTTCGTACCATATAGTAATGGAAAGCCTGCGTTTCTATTCCAAAGACATAACAACACTGCGAACGAATTGATGGATAAAGTCCACATTTTTGGGGACTATGTTACCGCACTTTTCTATTGTTCGTCACACTTGTATATGTATATACATATACAAAAGGAGAGTCTCGAATATCCTTATACTGACAAAGAAAAATGAGAAATATAAAACATAGGTTGAAGGAGAAATGAGGAGATAAGAAAAAGGAGTCTTCGATAGAAAACAACTTGCTAACGTTTCGCAGGTATTGAGAAACAGCTGAGTGATTATTCGATAATAACTTGGTAAAAATTTTTGTTAATTTTGAGATTATAGCCAATTGGATTAGTGTAGTTGAGTAATTCGTGATTATATTTATGTCTGCTGTAAAAATAACCTTGATGTTTTTCTCTCATTATTTTTTCATTTGATTGATTAATTTTGAAAAAAATTGACAAACATACTGTCTGTAGCTCAGAATTGAAATTTAAAGCCAATTTTCGCGTTTATATCTTATTGAACTAATTTTTTTTTTTCTTTTTTTTTTTTTTTTTTTTTTTTTAATATTGCATAAAAAATATTGTTATGTTTACCGAAAAATAATTTCCAAATAACTAAAAGGTCATGGGTGTAATTTGTTTAATATTAATATATTTAAGTTTAAATTCTAATAATCTAGTAATCAATACCTTTTATACACTCATTTTGATTTGATTATTATCGTGGATACTCTCACATAGCAATCTACAGCTATATTTACAGCGCATGACTTTTTTCTTAATTGGACTTAATATATTTTAACAACTAATAGTAAAAGTTATATTAAAAAGGGTGAATGCACTTGTGAATGATCAATTTATTATTCATTACGACAACAGTACTTTTACGACATTTAAGGAAATAAAAAATTTATTTCATTATCTCTTCAAAGCTTTGTTAGAGGTTTACGAGATGTTAGAACGTCAAAACAATGAAAAAAAAAAATTTCAGTAGACACAGATTAGATAAGGACAAAGTGCTTCTACTTACATAATAACTTCACATAGATACAGCGTGCCAATTTTTTTTTTTTTTTTTTTTTAATAACTTATGTAAATTAACGCCACATAGAAACAAAAAATTTTTTTTATCGATTTAACCAATTGTTTTAGTTGTGTACTATCAACAATCACCACCACACCGTTTCAATTTTTTTTTTTGTATTTATGCTTTTATTTTCCTTTTTTTTTTTTTTTTTTTTTTTTTTTTTTTTTTTTTTTTTTTCTAGTTAATACACATACCTCGAAAATTGACAGTCGATCAGTGTGAATATCTCTCTCGTAACGTTATTTGATCCATATCTTACCGCGCGAGAACAAACGCGATCGCGATTTCATTTTTTTATTATCAATAACTCGCTGTACATTCACGACGCCGCGTTGATTCGTTTATTTTTAATTTTGTTTAATGAATTTTTTTTTTTTCTCAAACTGATCATCAACCAGTGCACCCACCCTCGTTTATCGAATTATTATTTCGCGTATCGGAGATTTCACTCGGTACGATCTCCTAAACTCGGGCAATTCTGGAAGAAAAGTACATGTATATGTATATATATATAAATGTATATACGTATGTATAAAGATAACACATGAGTCACGATCGTTTATCCGTCGCTTTGTTTTTTTTTTTTTTTATCTGTATCCTCTGGATGCGCTCCAAGAGATGGTACACAAGAAAAGAAAGAGAGAAACAGAAACTATTTGGGGTAGTCGGATGAAAAGCGAGATGTACGAACACTAGAAAGCTTGTTGACTTAACTTGATTCGTGTATAGGCTGAATAATTTGTGTTCTGAAGCGTAGACTCGTGTAAGTATTGATCGGATATAGAAAGCGAGAGATCAATATTTTTGTATTTAGACGTCGAATTAAAATCTAACTATGTGAATTTATCTATTTTTTTTTTTTCTTCTTTTTTTTTTTTTTTTTATTTATTTAATTTTTTTTCTCACTCATGCTCGAAAAGCAAAAAAAGCAAAATAATCTTTAGCCAATTCGCCGATATTCACTTAAACGAAGTTTTCATCGCCGTCAAATATTCAATTTCCGAAAATTTCATCAAATTTCACCAAGCTATATTAAATGGATTAAAAACTTTTCTTCTTTAATTTCGTTCTTAAGTCCACGCTTCTCTTATCCCGAAATATCGATCATCCCACCCTCTCTCTCTCTCTCTCTCTCTCTCTCTCTTTCTTTTTCTTGATAGCGAAAATTCGAAAAGTTTTCACGAAGGTAAAGAGAGCGGATAGAGGATCGTGTCTCGGCCAACCGACTATTACTGATAATACGCGCGTTCGCGTACTGTATATGTATATTAATGTATACACACACACACACACATATATATATATATATATATATATATATATATATATATATATATATATATATGCTATACGTAAGAGTTGTGGTATAACACGAAGAGCGGCTGGAAGTAGTAAACTTTTGTTAAACGGTTTGGTAATAACGGGACGACCGTTTAAGTCATCTCTCGCGGTATTTTATATTTATGTGTTATATTATATATATATATACGGTTTATCATATCGGATCGATCGCTTGTTCTCACCTCCGCGGTTTTCACTGTCCGCTGGTTTCACTTGAATAGGACGGTTCATCTGAAACAGAAAAGAAAAACGTCGAACGTTAGTTGTGATGATGAGACTTTGATGTATTATTAATAAATGAAATATATAAAAAACGTCTGAAAATGCGCAAATTAAAGCATCGATAACCGAGTATCTCATAATTTTCTCGCAAATAGACGTTACGTAATTTTCCTCAGTCGTATACGAGTATATAAAAGTAAATTCCCAGCGCAAAAAAAGCAGAAAAGGAACTCAACGCCCAAGGCACAACAGAAATACAAGCTTCATATTTTTCTAGTTTTAGAGGCGATAAGGAAGCGGTAGAAGCAGCAGAAGCCGCATTTCCTTTGGCATGAAAATTCGCCTCAGGAAATTTTGCTCTGCTTCTTCTGCTTCTTACACTCGGTCCAATGGGACAAGTCGACGTAAGTTGTCGTTCTTTTCTCTCATTTCGAAAGAAAGAGAGAGAGAGAGAGAGAGAGAAATACACGCGGTGGACTTCCTTTCGCGAAGAGATGAATGATTCATAACGTTAGGCAGAGATGTGGGCAAAGGTCGTTTCTTTGATTTCTCTCTCTCTCTCTCTCTCTCTCTCTCTATCTTTCTCTCTTTCTCTCTCTTTTTCTCTCTTTCTTTCTCCCCTTACTCGACCTACATTCACAAGAGGAAGCTAAAGAGATAGAGAAAGAAAGAGAGAAAAGTTAAGTTTTATCATCTAGGATTGCGCCAACTCGATTGGCTTTTTTCCCCCTTTTAGTATACTGCTGTTCCTTTTTGCCTTTTGTGTGTGTATGTACGTATGTGAGTACGCGTGTGCATGGGTTTTCTTCTGTTTGGCAGTATTGCGATGCTCTTCGTTCCAATTTGTTAGGGGGGTGAGGGTAACGTTGCACGTTTATATTGCTTTTTTATTTGATCGATGGTTTAACGACGTCAAGGTGCAATACGCGACGTTACGTACTTGATGTATTATTGGATTTTTTATCACTATACTAATTGAATGAACGATGAAAATTTTCATTAATAAAATTTTATAGTTCACAATTTTCGGGTTATTTTTCAAGATAAATCGTTTTTGATCGAGTTTCTTTTTCTTTTTCTTTTTAAGTAAGTGTATTAATTATTTATAAATATTATAAAATTTTTGTTTTATTTATTAAAGTGAACAAAATGATATTTATAATTGGATAGGAAGAAATATAAAATATATTTATCGAAATTAATTTCAAAAATATACTCGTCAACTAAACATTATCTGATACGATCTTTCATAACCAATGAAAAACTTTTTTCCTACGCTCTTGTCCCTCAAGATAAGAGGTGTTTCTTCAACACGCTTTGCTATATATATATATATAGACATAGACAGGTAAGAGAAAAAATACGTCTCTCTCATGGTGGCAATTTTCTTTCCAACGCGTGTACACATACACGTATGTGCAAAAAAGGCGAAGCATCTCTCGGAATAAAGGAGTTCGCAATGAGGAGGAGAATAAGGAGGTGGTGTATGATATAGACGGAGGGGTAAATTCAGCGGCAATTACGCATTACTTATTCCAGGCATGTTATTACCGGGACGCCAGAGAGAGAGAGAGGTTAGCTCTCTCTTTCTCTCCATGTGTGTATATATATGTATATATATACATATACGTGTATATGTATAGGTGTATACGTAACCGGGTATACCGGCGCTTTGTATAACCGAGGGCAGGTCACTTTAAGCGTTCTACACCGGCTCCCTTCAGGAAATTAAACTTTGAGTCGCGGGCATTAGCCCATTAGACGCGTTTGTTGTCGGCTTAGTTGTCATGGGGAAGGTGTAGCGTAGATACCGGAACCGAGATATACGACTATGCTTTGTCCTTTTCTCTCTCTTTCTCTCACTCGGCCTTTCTTTTTCTCATTCCCTCTATATCACCTGCCTCTTTTATTTTTTCCTTGTTTCTTTTCCCTTTTTCTTCTCGCATCTCGCACTGTTTTTTTTTTTTTTTTTTTTTTTTTTTTCTTATTCATATGCGCTCGAGTTGCTCGTGGCGTTTTTTTTCTTCTCTTTTCATATTCATATCGGTCGCGACGTTTTTCTTGTTATATACTTGTGTAAAACAATTTGAATGATAATCCTAAACAGTTTATTATAGAGATGTTGGAAAAAGGAGGGTGTGATACATAGGATGTAAAAAATG
Organism: Chalcis sispes; assembly: GCA_949987625.1. Lineage (NCBI taxonomy): Eukaryota > Metazoa > Arthropoda > Insecta > Hymenoptera > Chalcididae > Chalcis > Chalcis sispes. The sequence goes on along the minus strand of OX465096.1, from coordinate 63,666,027 downwards.
AAAATAATCGAACTATATAATTTAAAGAAAAATGTAACAATATATAATAATAATGCGGTAGAAATAACACCTTATTATAGATAAGACTGAATTTTCATGAAAATTATTTAGATAATTTGATGTTTCACTCTACTCATATTTAATTTAAAATCAACTAATGAAAATAGTAAATTAGGTATCGAAAAGTAATTGTCCAATTAATTTATTCCATAATTTTCTATTCAAATAAAGTAAAATTTTTAGTTTTCAATTCTTAAAAACCTAAATATATCTTGGGAAGTCATAAAATAAAAAAAAAAAAAAAAATTCAATCCATTTCCGTACTCATTCTTCTATTTCAATTAAAACGGAGTATAAAAATCATTTAACGACACTCCAGTATATTCGCTCGTAGTTACACTTGAAAAAAAATCTCACTTTTCCAGCGCAACGTTTATTTATTTATTTATTTATTTATTTATTATTATTATTTTTATTATTATTTCTTTTTTTCATGGTACATCTGTCTCTTCAAAATTCGCGACGTGTTTATATGTATATCCCGCAACGGTTATTTTTTGTATTTATACGTTTGCTGTAGTGGAAGATTAAATATTCAATTGGATTTAGTTTAATGCCGTTTTATTCTAATTCTTTGCGTTAGCAGATATATATTTACATATTATTTTATAGATACAGTTTTTTATATAAGTATCGATATATTTTATTGTAAGAATATTATTGGTTTAAGTATTTTATTCATTATTTTTTTTTTTTTTTTTTTTTTTTTTTTTTTTTTTTTTTTTCATACAAAATAATTCCGATATAATCGTGATGTAATGTAAAAATATTAAAAAAAATGTTCGTCATCGTCACGAATCGTTCGTTGATCGAATATTTCCACCTGTTATTATTATTCAACATTATATTTCTTTTTCAGTATTTCGGCGACGTGTTCGCTAATGACAAGGCACGTGTATAGACGTTGCTCACTTTTTATCACTAAAATTGTCGAGAATCACGTGTAGTTTTAATTGTCCGCGATGGAAAAGATAACGAGAACGGAATACTTATACGTGTGTGCGTGTGGTTTTCGATGATGGAAAATGGTGTGCTAGAGGTTGGAACGGTAACAATTGGTTTAATTCTGGATTTCGTGCTTATTTTAAAGAGCTGAATATAGTTTAACGTTATTTTTTTTTCGCCGTTTTTATATGTAATAAATCTTTTAAATAAAATTTTAACGATCGATGGAAAAAGTAATCGCGATATAAAAAGCGCGTGATTTGTTTGAAATTTATTTGAAATTGTGAGAGAGGTGTGTGTCGTTAATTAAAAAAAATTTATCACGATGGACGATAAAAACGATCGTATTTCATATTTGTATAACAGTCGCTATTAATTCATATGTGATAATCAGTATATATATATATATTAGAACGTAACTATTATTAATCTCTTCTAATAATATAAAAAATTACTATTTTAATGTACAAGAAATTTTCAGTTACATAAAAATGTAGGTGAATTTATTTTTAAAATTAAAAAAAAAAAAAAAAAAAAAAAAAAAAAAAACGTGTATCGTGCACATAAATAAATCGTTGAGAAAAAAAAAAAAAACTAATTTTTTAAAAATTTCATCGATGATTTTATGCAAATTAACAATAATTTTCTATAAAAAATATCATCGACAATGTAAGATAAGTATTTATTTCCGTTATTAAGGTCACAAAATTTATATTAAATTTTTGTAGAAAAATTGCAGTAAAATTTTGCAGGATTTATTAAGCTATCGTCTAGTATACTATCATCATTTACACAATAAATTTATCGAAATCATTTAATAAAGAAACTATTGTATTTTCAAAAAGCTGAAAAAAAAAATAACGTTTAAAAATGTTTCTATCAATCAATTACACACACACACACACACACACAAAAAGCGGAAACAACATTAAAAATAAAAGAAAAAAAGCAGAGGAGAGCGCGCATCGTATAAATGTTAAATCATTCTTATCATAAATAAACAAGTCCTCTCGTCATCGTTTGCAAGCAGTCGCTTTCAGCGACTCGATCGATCTTGGAAAGCCCCGCGTAACAACACACATATATAACACACACACATACGCACACACACAAACATATATACACGTGAGGCGAAGATGGATGGCAATAAGCAAATGTGTTTGGCGAAGGAGCGCTCGCTCGCACACGTAATTAATTAAGCTCTCGATTATCCGTAGCGATGATGCAAGTCAATGAATGGTTCTTGGATATATATATATATATATATATACACACGGAGGCTTGTAAGACGATACGTAATTTTTACTTTTTTCTTTTTTTTTTTTAAGGTAGAGCTAGAAGGGTGTCCCGTTGATCGACGGTGATAAGAATCGTTGGATGTATTATATGTGGATATTGTCTGTTTTGAGAAACGTATATGTATTGTGAGGCTTTGTAGGTTATTATATGCTCGTCACCAAGTAGAAGGTAAATAAGTCAACGTAATGTCATTCTTTAATTATTGTCCCATGAGCTGGTCGTATTCTATCCGATTATATCGCAAATGTCATCTTTTTATATCTATATATATATATATATATATTTTTTTTTTTTTTGTGCACACGAGGGAACAGAAGAGGAAGTATGGTTTTTGAAAGTATATTAATATATGTCGAAATACGAATTCGATTGTAATTTAATGTGATCGTTGTGATAAAGAAAAATTACATTTTTATTATCAATTTGTCAAAAATGTTTATTACATTCTGTATCAGCATAATTAATTTGGCATAAAAAAAATACCTTATAAACAGTAAAAAGAAAAAAATTCATTATATTTCGTGGTAAGTTTGTATGAAAAAAATTTATTAATATATTAGCATTATAATTGAATTATTATTAGAAGCGTCAAAGAAATTTCGACATTATTGTATTTGACCGTATGCTTTTATTTGCATTTATAAGAATTTTACATTATGTACGCAAAGTATTTTTATATAGTTAACCCTTTTCACTCGAGCGGCGCCGAAATTGCGACCACCAGAATTAAAGTGTCAAGTCGAGCGGCCCCGATACGGCGCCCGGCTGATTTGAAGTATCGACTCGAGCGACGCTGCTGCGCCGTTACAGTCTTTTGTAACTCGATCAGCATATTTACGATGTGTGTGATAAGATATTCTTCTCCCGAAAATACTTTCGTGGACTAGGATCGGCTTACATTTTCAGCCAAAAAGTCCTCGAGTGCAAAGACTTAACGCGCATACTTTAACGCAATACTCAAAATTACGACAATATAAGAAAAGCGCGACGAAAACATTTTTATTTACATTATCATCGAAGAAAAGGCAAAAAAAAAAAAAAAAAAAAATAAAGGAGAAAGAAACGTAATCTTTGTTCGAGCATATACCTCGATATTATCTTTGAAAAAAAAAAACCTACTGACCCACAAAATGAATTAAAAAAGAAAAAAACGGAAAAAATAAATCCATCCGATTCTCGTCTTATATATAAAGAACCGATACGTCGAAGAAATAGAAAAATCTTGGCGACATCCAGCCGGTCTCGCAATCTTGAATTATATAGATCAGCCGATAGAGACGCGAATTGAATAGCGGAGAGTCCACGTCGCCTTAGAGGAAATTGAATAAGAAACATATCGCGAATGTCGGTGTGTGTCTCATTCTTCCTTCCTCTCACACACTCTCTCTCTCTCTCTCTCTCTCTCTCTCTCTCTCTCTCTCTCTCTCTCTCTCTCTCTCTTTCGCTTTCGTTCGATCATTGCTTGTTATTCGATGATAAGAATGTATATATATATATATATATATATATATATATATATATATATATATATATAAAAAAGGAGAAAAGATTTGCGTTTTCTCGTGACTCGTCGTACGTCTTTTTCAATTATTTCCCATTTCCATTTATTCGATTTCGTAAGTTATAATTCGCTCCTTTTAAACGAAAAATTTGAATTATAGGCCTTAATTAAAAAAAAAAAAAAAAAGAAAACAAAAAAAAAAGAGTAATCTCATCGCATAATTGAACGATGGTAAACGAGTCTACTCGGGAGATACAACTGCGTGGTGTTAATTAGAAGCGCATAATTTATACACGCGAGGCTCTCTTCCACGAAACGATATGTTCATTAAGCAATTACACAACTGACCGCAAATTCATGCGTGTTCTCTTCTTGCGTCTAAGGCAACCATTCAAATGTCAACAAAAACATAAGTACATATAAGAGTCTCGCCCGTCTTTTTTTTTTTTTTTTTTTTTTTTTTTATTGCCAATGAATAATTTTTTTTTAATTTATGTATTTCTTTATTTATTTATTTATTTATTTATTTATTTATTTATTTTTTTTTAATTATCGATCGTTTAGAAAAATATATTTTCAATCTGTTATCGTAACAATATGCACCGATATTTTATCGACATTTTTTTTTCTCTCTCGTACACAAAACGTCGCTTATCCGCGCTAAATTTTACAAATCGAAATTCCAAAGGAAAAGACAACTCCAAATGAGCTGACATTATCGCAATGCGTACTTATACACGCACATATATATATATATATATATATATATATATATATATATATATATACGTAAGAGAAAACGAGATTGCCGGAGTAGCGTAGAGGTAAGCGAATCCAATCGGTCGACTGTCTTTCTCCTCGAATTCCGTCTGACACCGAAGGTACGAAGCTTTTCACTTGGATTCGACGCGGTAAGATTCGATTTACGCCGACGCGGAGCCGTTCGCGGGGAAATTTTTATGATGTAACGTTGAATTTTTTTTCATGCGAGACGCCGCACTTTTTTTTTCTTTTTTTTTTTTTTTTTTTCAAGTTGGTAAACTGTAGAAATGTTTAAATGTCGCAAATTACATTTATTTATATCTTGAAATAGCATGGAAAGTTATGGTTAACATAAATTTTATTTTGAGTTCGAGTTTGTTATTAATGATGTTTTGATAAAAGACAAGTAAGTAACTTGAAATGATAGCTTAGAAGTTTCGTTTCGAAACGATAATAATCTACAGCAATTACTTTAATATGTTTTATGAATATTCGTTAAAGTATTTCATTTTTATCGCTTAATAGTACATAATTAAACAAAGTATCGCGTTTTAAAATTGCTCGTCGATCGCCCTTTTCTTTTTTCTTTAAAACCTTTCTTCTTTAAAAACAAATTAATTACATTTCCTCGCCGCAATTAACCAAATTAACATAGCTTACAAGTTCATAAATAAATTTTATCTTTGAAAAAAAAAAGAAGAAAAAAAAAACAAAAAAAACAAAACAAAAAAAAAAAAATACAACGCAATTAATAATTTTAATCACGCTTTAAAAGCATTGTACATCGTCTGTACATACCGCGAAGATTACACACGCGAGTGACTTGGTCCGAAATTTCCATTGAAGCGACAACTCAAGACGCCGATGTATAACATCCATGCGCGTATTCTCAAGCAAATGGAGAAGGAATATAGCACGAACAACGACGGTAATCGCTTCCGTTCGTTTCTACGCGACTGCTTACCATCTCTCCGAGTGTATGTATAGATATATGTACATCGACTAGTATATAGGAATTTCGATGACCGTATCTACGGTGTCTCTCGAATTAGATTTCTCTCTCTCTCTCTTTCGACGGATTTCCTACGTTGCTAATTGACGGATTAATCGAGAGTCTATGCGGGAGTAAAAGAGAGAGAGAGAGAGAGAGTTTGAAATTGATGCGACGCGTGAATATTCTCGAGTGCGATTTCCAAGAGAATTGACGTAGCGATTAGATGTATATCGAGTCGTTGAGTTTTAAAATGATTATGGGTAAATTTTGTATGAAATTTATCGATCTTAAGCATTTACGATTGTTACGTTGTTTATTTTTATAAAGAAATATAGATTAGTTCGATTCAGATTTTAAAGTTGCGATTATAAAA
>OX465096.1:63645093-63655093 GCA_949987625.1 Chalcis sispes | reverse complement strand
ATAAATTTTTACAGGCGCAAAATGAATAACGAATAATACAATATTAAAAAAAAAGATTCTTAAATTTTAATACCGATACTCTCGTATTAATGGCGATCAACTTCTCTTTAACCAAAAAATTCAACATTATTCAAATTGTAAATCGTTCTCAAACGGACCGATAAAATCTACGAAAAACTATCGATACGAAAATCATAAACACAAACTCATCAAATCTTCTAAGCCAACATGTCGCGTTGTCGACCCCAGCCATGTATATATATATATATATATATATATATATATATATATATATATATATATATATATATATATATATATATATATATATATATATATATATATATATATATTCGTACAAAGCTTTTATTTTCAAAAAGAAAGAGGATAGAAAATAAAGTAGGAGGGGGTTAATTAAATAAGTCCCCTTCCCTCAAACATTTTCCGATCCCTTTTCGACGCGCGGATCATCGATTAGTAGAGAGACTCTCGCGACGACGATGACCCTCCACACCTCGCGTATGTATAAATATATATAAGCGTGCGTGAAATCAAAAAATTTTAATTGCAAATTGAGAAAGAGAGAGAGAGAGAGAGAGAGAGGGAGGAAACAAGCCTACAAGACAAATAGAAGCCAAAACAAAATAGCAAGAGAGAATGGAGACAAAGCATTGTCTCTATTCCTTCCAAAAAGAGAAAAAAGAAAATAGAGACAATGAGAGAAAGAAAGTGAGAGAGAGTGAGAGAGAGAAAGAGTGAGAGAGAAAGAAAGAAAGGGAGGCGTACTTTTTTTTTCGCCTATATACAGAAACTCGTACGTGACGCTTGCGAGACCTTCGCGAGAGGACAGCTAAGAATTGGGTCAGGACACGCGCCCCTGTATCCTTATTCTCTTTTTCTTCCCTTTTCCTTTGCTTCTTTGTGCTACGTTTACTTTATAAAGCCACTGTTTTTAATTTTTCATCGATATGATTTATCGAGTTGGTATCAAAGATTGGTACCACTTGCGTGTGTTTCATGGATTTGTTTTTTTTTTTATGGTTTTATTTTTTTCGTAAAAGTATAGATTGTTTGAGCAAAATTTTAATTATACTTTGAAAATTATTAATAGGTATAGCTTAGGTGTGTGATGAAACTATAGAGACAAATAAGTTTTTATTTTATACTTCAAGAATTGCATTGGAGTTATCTCGAAACGGTAATTTAATTTGCGATTAGTAGAATGTATATAAGTAGGGGAGAAATTCATTTATAAACGGACCCAAAAACTGACATATGTGACGGAAATTGAGGGGACTATTATTATCAACATTTTTTCTTTTAGTACATAAAAAAAAAAGATTAACTTTCCGTCACCACCCAAAATTTCACGTCAAATTCAACAATTAATTTCTAAAATTTGTTTATAAACGGAAGGAAAATTGCTGTTAATTGAATACTAAATATTCTTATACTTATCAAACACTCTAAAGATAATTATTTTATTTTTTAATATTCACTGAATATATAATTATTCTGATTAAATTTGTTTAATAAAACAAAATAACAAAGAGAAAAAATAAACGCGAGAGCTAAGTCTTCAAAGCGGCTATATTTATAATATTATGACCAATTATCTAAGTTATCGATTAATTTTTTTTACAAGCGAAGAAAAAAAAAACACATGAAATATAAAATAAAGATAGTGTTTAATAATTCATATCGTCGCGCCGCTTGTTTTAACCTAACGTCTCAACAAAACTCAATGTATCGATCAAAACTTTAAGACGACAAAAATGAGACTTTCGGTACTTGGATATTCTTTTTTTTTCACTGTTCTTTTTTTGTTTTAAAAAAAAATGTAAAAAATGTGTATATTAAAAGAGAATGTAAAACCAATAAGAAGTTATGTACTACAATAAATGTATTCGTGTAAGAAATTGATATACTTTTTTTTTGTCAATCTGTAAATAAAAAAAATAAAAAAAAAAAAAAAAAAAAAAAAAAACAATTTTCCATTCACTAAAAAGTATTAACACGATAAGTATAAGTCGCTAAAGGTTGAATATTTTAAGAAACCGGTTAAAATTAGAGTTCGCCCGCTTGCGCAATGTCACTCATTGATCGTAACAGTGACTTCAATGAAACGGGCAATGAAAAGAACATGTGAATGCTCTCTTTAATTATTTATGAAATAATGCCACTGTATTTTCTTCTTTTTTTTTTTTTTTTTTTTGTTTTTTTTTTTTATTACGTTTTAAAAACGAGATAAAACAATTTGCCTTTTTACGGTAAAAAATATACTTTACTTTTTAATTTAAATTATCGAATTACGCAATAAGAAAGTATAATGTTTTATCATTTATAACTTTGATTTATACATAATCGTTTTATATAAATTATACGTATTACATATACGGTACATTATAAGGTTTTACTAAAATAACTTTGAATTGTAGCTTTTGTTAGAAAAAAGAAGGTAAATTATTAAGTTTATTTCTTCTTAATTTATCCTATATATTTTTAATAAAATTAAACTTATGATCAATAATGATACTAACTGTCGATGAAATTTCACGCGCAGAGGTATTTTACGACGTAAAAAATAATAAATCTTACAATATCACATGCTTTCATAAAACCCTAAACGAAAAGAAAAGAAAAAACGAAGAAACAACACCCAAGATATCGGCAAAAAAAAAAAAAAAGAAAAAAAACGAAAAGAAAAAAGAAAAAACATTCAACGAAGCAAAAATCTCTTTCGTTACACAATTTCTCCGGCGAAGAGAGAAAGTCTCGCTTCGGACCCAACCTAACTTACGAGGCGCGCAATATCCAAAAATACATTTCTTCTTACGATCCTTCGCGCGTACTCGTTCGAGAGATGAGAAAATAAAAATTAATCCTATCGCTTATGAAACGTACGTATACGTACGTAAGTTTTAAATGATCGCGGGATTATTTATTTAAAAAATTGTAACAATTCGTTAAAAAAAATAACTCACCATGGGAAAGTCGTTCCGACGCGACGGTATAACTTCTATGATATGCACCATTGGTGAGGAGTGACGCCTGAGTCTTAGAATTTCTCTGCTTTACACGTGAAAAAAATTTTCCTTATATTCTCTTCTTTCCCCAACACAATTTCTATACCGATAGAATATATATATATATATATATATATATATATATATATATATATATATATATATGTGTGTGTGTATGTGTGTATGTGTGCGTGGGTAAATATATATATATCTATATATATATATATACACCGAAGCGGTCACAGCTCTTGATGTATACTTGAATAAACTACGTAGCGCGTACTTTAATAATTCAAACGCGAATTATTATACTCGTTCCTCGCACCTTCGTATAAATATGTATATATATATATATATTTATATATACACGTATAAATATATATAATAGAAAAAAAAATCAACAACAACGCGGGCACCAAAACAACTCAATACTTTCGGTAATAACGTACGGAATGAATCATCACCAGCGAAGCACAACTTATTTTACGCGATCTCTCGACGGAAACAAAGCAAGAAACTTAAAAAATATTACGTGGAATGAAACAACGAAAAAATTCCTTTCGAATCACGAGCTCTTCCTCGACGCGCGTCTTGTTTTCCTTTTTTTTGTATATTATCACGCGTTCTCTCTTTCTCTCTCTCTTTTTCTTTTTCTCTCTCTCTCTCTTTCTCTATCTCCCTCTCTCTAATTTTTGCGAAAGACCTTTCGCGTATAATAAACGAGTGTGTTGCTTGCGCTGCGTGAAAGAGAGGAGAAGAAGTAAGAGCAGCAGCGGCAACAGCAGCCGAGCAGAGAAGAACGAGAGATAAAAGCACAGCCCGACGCAGCTCGTCCGCGACTGATTCGCCCAGGCCTACACACGCACCCTCCTTGCTTTGCTCTGCGCGCTCCCCCTTCGCTCTCTCTCTCTCGTCCCCCCTCCTCACTCTCTCTTTCTCTCTCCCAACTACCCTTAGCGATCTCCCCTCCCCGCGTGCCCACGCACATGATGGGGGTGAACGATGCGAAGGGTGGCCTTCGCCGCCTCTCTCTATCCCCTACACACGCGAATGTGCGTCGACATCCCCCTCCCTTATTTCCACACACCCTCCCTGCTTCTCGAATCCCCCCTCCCCCTCTCCCTTGCTTTGCTTTCTACCCTCCTACTATTTCTCTCTCTCTCTCTCTCTCTCTCTCTCTCTCTCTTTCTCTCTCTCTTTCGTGAGAGAAAGAGATAGAGAGAGGGAGCTTACGCACCCTCTGCGGGAGAGAACTCACCCCTTGTGTATACGCGCGTATACTTCATCTTCTCTCTCTCTCTCTTTCTCTCTCTCTCTCTCTCTCTTTTTACTTTTCGTAACAGAGCGTCTCTCGCTCTCTCGGTTTTTGATACTTGTGCGATACTTCGACTGCCGTTGCCCCTGTATATATATACATACATACATACATGCCTGGCGTTGTGACCTTCCGTCTTTTTCTTTATATTACAGTACGCTTTCTTTCTTTTTTCATATATACAATGCTTAGGCTAAGTTCTTTTGCTCTTTGTATTTTCACCTTACCTCCTTACGCCAGAGCGTACGGATACGTACACTTTCTTCGGGTTACTTTCTCTTTCTCGTTACCTAATATATCCCCATCCGCCCTCTCTTTCTCTCGTTCAGTTTTATTTTTAGGTTCCAAAACTTGAGCCTTCCGACCCTACTCTTTTACTCCCATCGTATCACTCGGTCAATCAAACACGCCCGGGAATTTTCGCGTGTCTCTCTTTCCTTTTATTTTTTCTTTTTTCTCTTTTGCGCGCGCGAGAGAGAGAGAGTGAGAGAGGGAGAGCCGACAAGAAAGAGAAAGACGGCGAGGATCTTTGCCAAAATAGGGGGAGAGAAAAATTCGTGCGTGTGCGTGTAAGAGAAAGAGAGAGAAGAAAGTCGAGGGCGAGGGGTTGATTGGTTGGTTGATGGTCGTAGTAGCGGCAGCGCCGACGCCGCTTTTTATGGGAAAAACTGGGTCGCCTAATGGTAAGAGAAAGAGAGAAAGAGAGAGAGAGATAGAGAGAGAGAGAGAGAGAGAGAGAGAAGGCAACCCTAACCCTCTCGATTTCTTCTCCCGGGGATTTCCCTTTCTCTCTTATTCTTCCTTTGCCCTACAACACAACATCTCGCTCGACGTCTCTTCTCAGTTTTATGCTTTTTCTTCATTTCTTTCTGCTGTACTTGTATGCGTGCGTGTGTATATTTTTTTCGATCCTTATTTTACGTTTTATTGTTACTGTCGTTGTTGCTTGCTCATATTATTCGCCGAAAAGTAAAATTTTACTTCCAAAATGGAGAGAAAATAAAAGATTTTTATTCGATTTCGTTTGAGAAAAAGAACTAAATCTTGTTATTGATTTGGAACAAATCTTTATTTATTGGATAATTTGCTATGCTTATAATTTATTTCTGAAAAAATAAATAGATTAACCTAATTATTTTACAATTTAATTGTAAAAACTTAAATTTATAATTTATAAACTGAAATTTTATTTTGCACATTATTGATATCATGTTTTAAATGTAAAATTGGTGTCGATAAAACTTAGCAAGGAAGAATTATTTTCATAATTTTATACATATTATCACTCAATTCATAATGAATAACAGATCGTGCATAATAACAACAATGAATTAAACCATTAATTTCATCATTAGATTATGAAATATTACAAAAGTATCAATTTCATTCCAACGCCATCGTTATACGACAAATCTATCAACATTCAAAAACGATTTAAGAGACGAATTTTCTTTAATCGCTTTTTATAAGCATCGAATCTCAAAACATCGCGTAACTTCTACAAACAACTAGCCAATAAACGAAGATCGTATGTTCTGGTATACATGCGCGTAATCTTTGCGGAGAAAAATCGCACGTGACTCGGTAGGATCAACCCGTGATTTTCTAAGGAGGAAAGGGTGATGACATTGCAATGCTCTTTATTGATAGAGAGAAAGAGGGATAGAGAAAGAGAGACAGAAAGAGAGAGGGAAGAGATAAATGTTTTTCATTCGGAAGATTAAAGTTTTGCCGTGTGCTGTATCGGCAAATGTTTTTTTCTTGTTTCTTCGTGGTATTGTTCTTTAAAAAGTCGTCGCGTAAATTGAACGAATTTTTAAAAACTAAACTCTGAGTTGTAGTTTGAAATTTTTTTATGTTTTACGAATATCCTTTTTTTTTTTCATCGTTTATGAATAATAATTAATTACCGCAAGAAACGTTCGCGATGTTTCAATTAAAAAATAAGAGAATAAAACGGTTTATGTAATATATTTTTATCTTTAAACGAACCAATATTTACCGATAATCCATATAATTATTTACAATTATAAAACGTGTATCTTTAATAACTAATGAATACGTATATTGATTGCAGTGGAAATGCTCGATAGATTAAATATTCAAGAAAACACACGTAATTGCATATCATACTCTGAAAATAACGTATCATTTGTATTAGAAACTCGATCAAATACATATTTCAAAGAAGAGCGCGAAATTACTAAGCACACAAACTGAATAAGGTAACTAATAAACTTCGAAATGTTAAATAGTCCGATAACAAATAAAAATTAATAACCGCTCGAATTTAAATGCAAAAAGCCTTTATTTATTCGAAATACAAAATTCATACGTTATCCAAATACGAATCAAACCTCGAGATAAACGTTCGCCATCAAAGTAACTTCGAACAAACATTCATTAAAATCCCTCGTCACATTTTTTCCTCGTACATCCAACTTTGAAAATATATAAAAAAAAAAAAAAAAAACGACCCAAGAATGCTCAAAAATCAATTATTTCTTTCCGCAAACAGATAAAATTCTTTCTCGTACCGAGGAAAGGCGCAAACAACATCGATCATAATACCGATCCAAAGAGATAAACGTATTTATTTGAATCAAACGCGGTTTAAAAAGGAAAAAAAAAAAACGTTTTCTCGTGTACTTTTCAACCCCTCGTGAGATTTTAGCGCAAAGGAAGTAAGGAGAAAAATACGCATCTGTGTATACTTTTATAAAGAGGAGGACAAGCAAACTCGCATTTATCTCTCTCTTTCTTTTTCTCTCATATAATTTTTCCCCATTAAGTAGACGGTAGTAAAAGTAAAAAGAATAAGAACGAAGAAGAAGAAGCAATTTTCTCGTGTTTAATCTCCGTAACGTCCTTCGGTGACGGTTCGCCCGAAAAATTTTTTTCGCTAATAAAGCCACTCCCACCCTTCTCTTCCCGATACTGATGTTAAATTAACTCGGCGACATTTTTTTTTTTTCTTTTTTAACATTTTTTTTTTTGGCTTTCATCTTTGCGATCTTTCTTTCTTTCTTTTTTTTTTTTTTTTTTTTTTTTTCTGCGTTCCGAGGGAGAATTTTTAAGTCGTGTTCGTTTTTGATGTTTGGATTGTGATTGTGAATTGATATATTGGATATTTAATGGTTATTTGTGAAGAAAATGTATTTTCTCTGCGTTATTTACAGTACATAATCAATAACTTTGTCTAATTTGTAAATTTTTTAAATATTTTCAGCGAATTTACATACAAATTTTATTTACTTTATGACGTTAAATAAAAAAAAAAAAAAAAAATTACTATTCGTTAAACGTAAAAAAAAAAGGAAAAGAAAATGCAAAAGCCTCTAGTGGTTAAACTTATTCTCGCAAACTAGACTCTACACGTCGAGTTCATTGAATTTAGTTTGCAACAATCGATACAAAACGCTCATCATTATCTATACACTCCGACGGGAATAAGAGAAAGAGAAAAAACGTTGCGTATAAATTATAAATGCAACTGTTTCTCGATCTGCAATTATTTTCTTTCTTTCTTTTTTAATAAATGATAAATTTAAATTGAATCTCGTTTTATATTTCAAACGTTATTGTATATTATTAAAAGATAATTGTTATTAAAATAATTCAATTGGTAACATTTGTATGAAAACGGAAACGACGAAGGGAATAAGAAGTTATTAATCGAAGCAATCGTTGTAGACAAACTATTATTTTATAAATTTCACATACAACTTATAAAAAATCAGTTCGATCTAAGAGGCAAGAATAATTCACCTTAATCGCACTACGACCCACCGACGTATTTCTTTTTTCTTCCCTTCCGTTCTTATTCATCCGCGTCTAAAGCGCACATGTAATCGCAGAACTATAACGCATAACTGCTTAGACCGTCGACTACTTTGCCTCGCGTAAAACAAAGCAAAAAAAAAAAAAAAAAAGTAGAAAAAAAAAGAAAGAAAAGAAGAGAAAAAGATACGAGAGAAAGCGCAAAAGTCGATGAAACTCGTTCGTACTTTGGCTTACCAGATGCTTTTTATTTTCGCGCATACGCGCGGGATACATGTTACGCGACAGGGTGAATATCCCGCGACGATATTTATCTCTTTTCTTTATCTATCTCGTTGCTTACTTTTTTTTCTTTCTCTCGCTTCGTTGTCGACGTATCGCGCACAAAGTTCATTGAAAACGTAAGCGCGCGTAAAAAAAAAAAATGAGGGTTTAGCCGTTAGTTTCGTTTTCGATTTGTATTATTATTGTTTGGTTATAAAAAGTAAAAGTACATCGAGAATAGCTTTATGTAGATGGTTTTAAATAATCAATTTACGTATATACACATGTTGTTTTAATATATTAATGTCGCTTCTATTACTTATTTATACTACATACTAGTATATGTATACGTATGCTAACGTTGTATTAAATAATTAACTAGCTCTCTATTATAATGTATCTATATTTCATCAAATGTTTTATGAATCATTTTTTCATCGATCGATAATAAACTAATTATTTATTATACATATACCGCACATTCGTCGACTTTGCGAGTCTCGACAATTTATTGAATCGAATCTCTTTGGATAACCTAAGCATTTTATCGAATATTAAAAGATAAAAAAATTCTTGGCGAGCTATAATAACCAATGCTTCCCGATGAAATTAGATAAAAGTATAGACGGAAAAAGCGACGATATGGAATAGGATAAAAGAAGAAAATAATCTACGAATCGAATATACACCGATTTTTCTTTCCTTATATTTTCTTTGTCCCTTTTATTTCTCTACAGTTGAGCATAATTTCGTGGCTGTCGATTAAATAAAAGTACCCCGAGAAAGAGAGAGAGAGAGAGAGAGAGAGAGAGAGTCGGTGTATAGCCTCGAAGTAAAAAGAAAGAAAAAGGAAAGAAGAAACACGCGTCTCCGTACAATAAAAATAGTAAAAAAAAGAGAGAAAGAGACAGATTACCGTAAAACCCCTATCGTTTAAAACTTCCGATTCGGATATCCGAAAGTTTTACCCTCTCATTTTCCATTCTCCCCATTTCTTTTCTCTCCCTCTCTCTCTCTCTTTCTCTCTCACTCTTTCTCTTTTCATAAGTCGTTTTGCTACGCGCACGTATACATGTATACACTTTACGCATCAGCGACATTTGACTTTCAAATTGACAGCTATCACGGCGTCTCTTTATTTCCGCTTCTTTTTCTTATTTCAATGGAAAATCGAATGTATCGATACTTTGTATTTGTATCCATTTGTGTATAGGTGTATTTACCTACACGCGTATGTATGTACGTATGTGTACGCTTAGAGATTGAATTTTTGAATTTCCGATAGTTTACGAAATGCCAATGTGATTTTCTTGGCGTTAATACAATGCGCGTAAGATGGAATTGTGACGCTTAAACTTTTTTAATCGATAGTTTACGAAGATTTACTCGCTCGTATAGTTTTTCCTCTAGTTGAAAAATAAGGTGCTTGTCGTATCGATCGTTAAATTAAGAATCAATATAAATCAGACCGAGTGTGTATGTTTTGTTTTATTGCAAAGTCCATATTATTTTTCATACGATTTAATCGTACCAACGAGCTTTTGTTACAACAATACGAAAAAAAAAAAAAACAGAAAAAGAAAAAATCGCTTTTCTTTATTTAATCCACATCGGT